>WEDG01003841.1:0-37549 GCA_017591395.1 Schistocephalus solidus
ATAGAAACAACGGTCTCAAGGAAGTCAATGAACGTCACACTGCTTCAAAATTTTCCCAACAACCATTTAGTGGCTCGCAAACGAACCTGTATGAGAGCACTCCTCAAATGCATCCAGACTCACTGCAGCAACCCGGTTGAAAAATCACGCGAGTTCCGATACCTCCACGACCAGTTTATGCGCAACGGCTATCCCTGCCGATGAACTCCAGTAAAAAATCGAAAACTGTGATGAATTAAGAAATGTTTTCCAGCCTTCAAACAGCCTTCCTTCCCCCTAATTATACGCAAAAATTGTATATGTACATTTGCTTCATTTCTTGAGAGCTTTACGTTTAAATAACATAGCGTTCAACGTCGTCAAAAAAACTGAATCTGGAGATTGGGTGCATTTATAGCACGCGAGAATGCAATCCCCGAAAACGCAAACAAATGACGGCATTATGGTGATGAATGAGCATCTTACTCAGGTACTGATTGTAGTTTTATCTCATTCTGTAATATCCCTAGACAAAAGGGCATAAGTGCCAAAGTTGGCCCTGTAAACTGTCTGTTTTTGAAGATTTATTTCTAGAATAACGCGCGTGTCGGACTATTCATAGAACAAAAGGTTTTGTGCTGCTGTCAGCTAGTGTCTGTCCTCCTCTGTTCAGTAGAACCTGCATGCGCGTTTACCGCAGAAAATTGATGAAGCTTTTGTCATGCTAGTTTCTAAAAAATGGCTCTAATGAACGTCAAAGAGTTTCCCTTTTTCCTTTGCTGAAACTAGGTGAGAAGTTAAAAAACCAGAACCTGGAAGCGAACAAGTGACTTGGCTAGGACCTTGTTTAAGCTCCAGTTGGTCCATAGCTCGGCTATTTGTTAATTTTCCACATATTAGGCACATTGTCCACTAAGTGCCACCAGAATTTGAGAGAGATGAGAAGGCAAAACAGATGTTCCGGATTAGACATAAGCAGTAGCCTCACAGGAAAGAAGATGCTGCGAATTTCCGACGTCCACGACCTGCTTACTACTCATTCCTGGATTATCTCAGGATCGCAATTCCTCGACCTTTGAGAGTAACCAATCCAAGTTATTTTTGGTCGTTCCCAGAGCAGCCAAACGCTCGTTGCATATGGCCTTGAGGAATTGCTCTGATCGCAAATTTTTTCAGTGCCTTAGAAGTGACCAGCATTTGGTTCAAAATAAAGCTATAATATTTCTGATAACCTCCTCATTATTTCTAGACCATTAGTGTGCGTATTGATGTTCCTCTTTTGCTGCATCGATTTCTCAAGTGAGAATCCGAAACGTCAGGCCAATAAATTCTTGCTCTGGCGATTAAAGCTCTTTCTTCTGGACTTGGTGTAAATTTAAACTAAACTAAATGGCTTATATTTTTGAACTCTCATACCGGACATCAATGCTTCTAGTGCCATAAGCTAATAGATTAGATGATTATTTAACATTTTCTTTTCAATTGAGTCAAGTAATTTGTTTGTTTACTCTGTCAGAAAAAAGCTACATTTTGCTATAATGTTTAGAGGGATACTTTCAGGTTTCAATCCAGGTTAAACTAAGCAATGAGGACTGCATACGTGGAACCCATAAGGCCACATTCTTAACTAATCCCGATGAAGACGATATTGGGATAATCGTTTTCCTTGTTGAATTTCACAAACTGCTCACTCTTTTGCGATCTGCATGGGTTGAACTGATTTTCTCATTTCGTTTGTAAGAAAAAACTTATATCCGGAAAATTGGCCTGACTGGTCTGGTTAAGAAAGACTTTCGAACATTTTGGGAGTTGAGTTAAGCACATTACAACTTGCAAACTTATCTCATATATTCGACTATCAAGAAGCCATTTGAGTACCCATTGTGCTGCAAGCCTATGTCATGTGGTCGGCTGACCTATGACTGAGAATTTTGTGGCACAGTAATGATCAAGCGTACAAATTGCTGAAGTAATCAAACTCACTTTTTAGGCGAGGCAGCAAAGCAATAGCACTTACCCATATAAATATTTGAACCTTACGATAAAAAAATGGGACAATGTGACTTGCCACTACTGTTCTTATTATTCAGATGTAGACTTTAAGCATTATAAAGGCGTAATGTATCACTTTAATCATAATTAGGGAAACATAACCTCTCTTGGTCCCGCCAGACCCACGAAAAGCCGTACAGAAAAGTGAATAAAACGCCAAGTGAAACTGAGCTTCAATAGCAAAATCAATAAAAGTCTGAAATATTTAAGCAACAAGTTCGGTTTTCGATTTTAAAAAGGCATTTTTCGATGGTTAGCGCAACACTGTGAAGTTACTGAATGCATTATTTGAAGATCAGGAGCGTTATTCAGACTTAAACGTCCAAAATATTTTACGAAATAAAAGTTGTGAGGAAAGGAAAAGTACGAATGGTAAGTGAGTATTAGTTTATGGCACTTAACTTTAACCTCAGACAAAACTTCCAGGTTGGTAAGAGTGGCTGTTACTGTTTACTTGAATTCCAATTCGACTTTAAGTTTCATTTAAGATACAATGCAAATTTCGAGAGTTTTGGGAGAACCAGAGGAAGTCATTTCCTTGAAGCTTATATCAAATGAACAACATACATTCTTGCACTGCAGATATTATATCGTCAAAAATGCTAGCGCAACTCCCAAGTTGATTATTTTTCATACACTTGGCCAGCCATTTTGATTGGTTTCACTGTCCTAGTCAATGTCCAAAAAGCCGAAGTGCGCTACTGCAACCATGGAAAATTTTCTCTTCACCTCTGGCAGTTAAACCATCCCTTCAACTCCCAACCTCTATGAGACAGGCAGAACTCTGGAGATTTGCTGATAGCACTGAGCAATTTTAAAGTATGTCTTAACAACAACGTAGGTGATATCCGTCAGTAACTTGAGATCAAAAATGAATTCTTAAAATTTAAGCTTTTTTAGTAAGCAGACTCTATGACACCTGCCTGGACAAATTGGCATTTTTACCAACACATAGACAGTACAACTTGAACGAAAAGTGGAAATCTATTTGGATAGGTGTTTTTGAAAAATAGCAATGACCTTAATGGACCTTTCTAAGGTTTGAGTAAAAATTATATTCGTATGGGCTCTCAAAGAGTAAAGATTAGTCCCTTCTTAATCAATGTAACCTCAGTATCACGCCATTTGGGTCAAAATATATTAAAATTATTCAAGCAGGCAATCCTAAGTCTCCCAGTAGAAAAACCTGCCAAGCCTATTTGCACGCGTCAAGCAGCTTACAGGGCAAAATTAAATAAATAGATAACGCACATTTTGGTCTAAAATAAACGGAAGATTTGGTCACCAGAAAAAGGCTACAGTTAAATTGCTCTAGGTAAGAATGAGTCAAGAGAACAAAATCAATGAACCACGTTTTTTTAGGCTGCACTTTTTTTATAAAACAGCCCACTGTTAAAGTGAATAAGCAACAAAGGTGAACCCAAACAATCATTAATTAATTAGCAATTACACAGATTTTCAATTCGATTTTGCTTCAATTTCGCATTGAGCCGTTGCCTAATCAAGATGATACCATATACATATTTTTGCCTGTTGTCCTGCAAATTGAACGAAATAGCCACCGCAGAAGATGTAAAGATTTTTGGAATCACAACTGTGTCCATAAGCAGATCATGAAGAAGCCTATGAAACCAAAGAGAGTATGACCAGCCAATAAAGAAGAAAAGAGCGTTTACAGCACCAAACGAATTGGAGCTGGGCATCCAGTGTCTGCAGTTATCAACCTTCATGCCCGAAAAAACTGGTATTCTTTAATGCTTGAAATGTGTGCATTTAAAAATGCCAAAGCACATTCCGTAGTTCAAACTTATTTTAAAATAATTTAGAACCACATAAACAACGCACCTACTAAGGTGAAAATACGACCTATAAGTAATGAGGTGGAGAACATAAAAAGTGTGTTTCAAAGCCTCACGCAAGATTTTACATGACTAGAAGTTCTAATGATCCTGCTCTCTAAACATGTAGCGGTGTTCATGTCTAAAATGCAATCGGTTCGATTATGCTTAATGATGAAATGCTGTTTGATAAGGTATACATTTTATTCGAGATTGTTTTTTGTCAGTTGCTAACTGATGAGCATTTGTAACTTTTATATGCAGTTGGCGATGATCCTCATTATATATTAACTTAAATAATTAAATACTGCTCTGAATAAGAAATAATTACCTAAATGTGGTAGTGATGTTGATTATTGTGCAGGATAAATTTACCCCTTGACACCGTGTTTTAAAATGAGCCTCTTTTTGGGCCACCTGTCAAAATCCATACTCGGTGAACCGAACACGTATGTAATATAATTTTGACGTTGATTTTTGATAATGATATAACTTTCAATATATGAAATAGAAAATGCAAAAATATTTCTTTCTAGCACGTGAAAGTTTATGCAGAAAAATG
Organism: Schistocephalus solidus; assembly: GCA_017591395.1. Taxonomy (NCBI): domain Eukaryota; kingdom Metazoa; phylum Platyhelminthes; class Cestoda; order Diphyllobothriidea; family Diphyllobothriidae; genus Schistocephalus; species Schistocephalus solidus. Next base: position 4,432 of record WEDG01003841.1, read on the forward strand.
TGCATTTCTGTTTTAAAAAACGTTCGCCATAATTAGACTTATGAATCCGTGGAATGTCATGTCAATCTGTTGAGATATGTTCCACACGAAATCTAGTGGATAAGTTTAAGAAAACTTAATAAGAGTTTCTAAATTAAATGGACAAATGTTTCTCTATATACAAGTAATGAATGGCAAACGGAACTGTAAAGGCAGATCGAAATTAAAAATTATTCAGGAATTGACAAACCTTTCTAAAATCAGAATATAATATCTTCGAGCACAGAATTGTGATAAAATCGTAACTTTCTACACTTTAAAGTAAAAATAATATTTTGTACATATTTTATACAACATATATTTGAGTCTTTTAGTGCATCCAAAAGCAATAATAAAAACATGTGGCTTAAAGAGACGGAAGTGTTTTACAATTCTACATAGGGATTAAATTTACAACTGTACCAAAACATCCATGGTAATCGAAAACGTACTACGAATATTTTTCATATCGCTTTAAGGTTACAGGAACTTAAATGGCTATTCCTGCTAAAGACTACTCATCTGTTTATTAAAGAATATGGTTTTGTTATATTATTATTATAATATGTTAATTCTTGACCTGAAAACTGGATGTCCACAGGATTTAGAATTTCATAAACACTGTTTCATTGCATTAAGTAGATCGCCTCGCCTGCTGAAAAATGTATTTTTAATTTCCCGGTTTATCAGGTACATTGAAGCTTGGGCGGGATTTCAGGAAATACACCTAACTTTGTCTGTAGACATTTACAGATTTCAATAAGAGCGAGGAGAACCAAGTAAATGGTAGCAACCAACTACGTTGGGAGATTTTGTAGTCCAAAAGACGGTCTTTCTGTCTTAAATGCCCGACGAATATGTCTGAATAGTTTTTTGACTGTAGGTGAAACCTCAGCCTGTTATTTTTAGAGCAAAGAATGTGACCATGACTGAACTGCTACTCTTACAGTTGGGTTACAACCCATGAAAAAAATTGTACGCTAACTTTCAATATTTTCAGTCCGTGTGCAGTTGTTTTAGCAGAAGTTGAAGTAAGTGGGTTTACCGAAACTTTGATTTGTCAACATTTCACACATAACACTGGTAGGGTTCTAAAAAAGTGCATTTTAAAGTTAGTAAAACAATGCCTTTTTTTAATTATGATTGACAGTGATCACCAGAGTGCATAATGGAATGTACGAGACCGACAGTTCAGACGTTAAATGAGGTTTCCAGCACCTTTTAGCCATGCAGACAGTCCTGACCTCTTCTCAGCCCCAACCAAAATGAACACAATCACTGGTGCTTGATGGCAAAGATAGGCATCTCTCCAGAAGTTTAATATTTATCCTGATAGGTTTCATTGCGTCAAAAAGTGCGTGCCGCAGAAAGAATCAGGAATTTTGTAAATTTTTCGGAAGATAATTCATAGAAAATCGCAATGAGAAATCACAATCAAGAACGCTCGAGTGAACATTTATGATCACACTCTGTATACCAATTTCTACTGGACGCACAGTTTGACCTAACATTTGACTTCTTGTCTTTTCCACTTTCCACGCAGAACCTTTGTTTTTAGGCAAAGAAAATATGACCATACTAATTTTGAACAGTATAATTTATTTAATCTTTTCAAAACATAATACAATTAAGAGAGGCCATTAGAAGATGAGCAAAATAACAAAATGTAAGTTTGCCTCTCCCCCAAACAGTCAATTTCGTCCAAACTTATTGTGCACATTATATCTACACTTTGTCTATATCAGTTCAGATTATTATCCCTTCTTGAAGCAGCGAACGTAAAATTGTGTGATAGAACAGATCCCTGTTTTTACGCAAAACGAATCCAGAAGGTCGCGAAATATTTAAAAATATTTTAATAAAATGGTGATATCAAATCAGTTTCAGAAATATTGACTTTTCACATTTCATGTTCATCATATTGCACAATAACTTATGTTTTCCATTAATGTTTCTTCTTAAATTTGTAATTTTTTGTAAACATGGTCACTTAAATTTGCTCTATTAAATAAGGAAAACCTTTTTAATATTAAGTCTTTGAATGCAGAAAATTTATAAGACTCGAGAAAAACCGAAAATGAAAAAAAAGTAAAAACAATGGGTGAAAACATTACTGTTTTGAAACCGTTTAATGCAATCATACATTCTGCTGTTTGTCACAGGAATTTAAAAAGCTCACCCTCATATTGGTGCATTTGTTGAACTTCACCTACAAAGAGGGAAATTGGGTCAAAAAGGAAATGTGCTTTGAGGAATAAAACACCCTGTTTGAAGGTGCATCGGAGCAAATGTTTCAGGAAAGTCCTAGCTGACAGGCAAAATGATCAAAGGAACTGAGACCTTTTTGAACACCGGGAAATCTAAGATAACACTATAACGTTTATACCCTTAGAAAGGAATAAACGAATGGCGTCTTAGTGATTAGGTTTTCCTCTTGTTGCTGGCAACCAGTTAATTAAGAACAAGGCATGTGAAGGGCACACCAGGATATATGATACATTTTTTAGAAATGTCAAAGTTGGTCACAATAATTTAATAAGCAGCTTGATGTCATTTTGCGAGTCTGCAAGACGAAATGGTCTTGTTATAGGCGCTACAAAAAATAATCAGAAAAGCATAATTATGTGCGTCTTTGCCTTCTGGAAAACACAAGAAACTCACATATTTATTTTCTCTCATTGGAGGAGAACTTGGTCTACTACTAACAATTAACAAGCCATAGCGGCCTTACGTCACAATCAAATAAGACTTTGCAGTTCGTGTAGCACAATCCTAGAAATGCAAACAGGTGAGTCGGAAAGGAAAATATAGACATCTGTGGCCGACCACCATCCTCGCGCAGCCCACCGCCTTTGTTTAGCGGCCAGTAGCGTCAAAGTTGTCCACCTTTGTTGCGAATGTTCTCGGTTGCGCTGTTTCACAGTCTTACCAGCTGATGCAACTACGCACATGTGCGTCCATTCAGCTACAGTCGTTCTTGTCACACATACCGCGATGCACCACCTGGACACAAGACCCATCTACATGCTTCCATAAACTAATAAAAACGGCCAGCATGACTTACTACTGTCAACGTACCTTTTGTAGGGGTCGGCGGCTGCAGATGTCGCTACCCCAGATGGCAAGTCAGGGTTTGGGGGGGGGGAGGGGGGGCGGATTATATTCTCTATTTTGATGTGTACCATCTTCTCTTGATACCTGAGGATTTTTCTGGTTATTTTTTGTGAGTAAGACGCACCATGTACTGTAAAAGCAACACGTCCACCCTTGACATGGACCCTTACTAGGGAACATCAGGTCAATAAGACGCTTCATGCAAAAGCTTTGCAGCTGACCATGAAATAACCGGTTTCAATGAGTAACTGTAGAGCCAATCTCGGTTAGGGTGACTTACATTAGATTCCATATCTCATGAACTGTCAACCAAAATTCTGAAATATGTTTATGATTCAAACAATTTACTTAAATAGGGTTGTCGAATGGATTATTGGGCAGCGGAATCCCAAGATATTTAAATCAAAGTAGGATACTGGCTTTTCGAAGAGCTTCTTTTTGATCACCCACAGAACGTTTAGTCTGAAAAAATGGCTACTTGCGTAGTATGAAATATTCTCATTGATTTTAGATGCACTTATTAATTCAAATAAATTTTTAAGAAAACACGCATAAGAATATTATTTATTGTACTCATTGGATAGCAGATAACACTTTTTTAAACTTTTATACTTGAAAAAAGGGTATCTTTGTTTTAAAACGCTTGTACGAGTGGGATTGTAAATTTTTTTATCAATAATACATCGTATTCGTCAATTTATGAAGGTTGCTTGCAACGTATACGACATTCTCAAAATCAATTTCAACATTTTCTGAGCACTGATTGACCTCTTATTAATACCGTAGAGAAATTTGTGATTTTTCCTTACGCAGAATGCAAATGACATGTAGTTTGGAAACCGTGAATTAAAGTGTAACGGACGGTAGGATTCAAACTTATTCAGAAATTTTAAAAAAACTTTTAAAAACCGAAAAATAACAATTTTAAAGTATAAACTTTTAAGAAGACGTAATTTTCAGTCAAGGGTATACGAGAATTATTCTTTTTAAGTGTTTTCTGTAAAATATATTTAAATCAATAAGAGCTTCGAAAATTCATGAAAATATTGCATAATACTTAAGTAACCATTTGTTCAGACTAAACGTTTTGCGGGTGATTAAAGAGAAGCTCTGTTAAAAGCAAGTGTCCTACTTTGATTGAAATATCTTGGAATTACGCTGCACAATAATCCATTCGAGAACCCTAAAGTAAATTGTTTGAAACCTAAGCATATTTCAGAATTTTGGTCGATATTTGACGAGACAGGGGATCAACTATATGAAGCCACTAAAAAGAACAGGAGAACAGAAACCACACGCAATACAAGTGCCTTTGGGTCAAATTCCAGGGAAAATAGGGACAGTTTTCTGGCTAGGTTCAGGGTTAAATTTAGGGTAAGGTTTAAGGCTGGAGCTGTGGTTGGCGTTAAGGTGAATTAGGGGTGGGCTAAGGAGTAAGGTCAGGGTTCCTGTTAACTCGAAGATTAGGGTTTCGGGATGATAAAAGGGCTAGGATTTGGGTTTAAGTTAGCACCCCTGTTAGGGTTAGGACGCGAAAATATTATCTTTTACTAAAATTATGCGCAGAACCACCTTTATTGCTTGAGCGTGGCATTATTATTCCAATGTCTAGTTTAGGGCCACGTAAGTTATCCTTACCATACTTTCCCTCAGATTTAATCAAATTTATCGAAGGTCAGTTGTACCTAGTGTATAACCATATGTCCGCTTCCATGAGAATTCTGCGTATACGAGCACCCTAGTCCGCTGTCAATTATTTTCGACTAATCATATAGTGGGGGACATAGAGAATGTCTACTATAAACTGTCGCAAGAAGCCTGGACTCGTAAACCAATTTGAAAAAGTTGTCACTTTTTGCGAAAAACTTGTAAAAAATGTGAATTTTAAATCCCCACTTTTCATAAAATAGACGACTATAACTAATATTTTACGAGACGGTGGCTTTTGCAAACAACTTCAAACAGGGCGTTAAATTATTCCACGACGCAGAGCAGCGCATCTATGAGTACACTTACTGTTTTACGAAAATATTGTGAAGAAACGCTTGAAGGAGCAGACGACCGGATTCCGGTCAAGAAATCAGATTTTATTTATGCCTATAGAGGTCAGACTTACGCTTATGCACAATCCCAATAATTGAGACGTTTGGGTCGTGTGCCGAGGTTATTTGTCGCTAGCGTTGTTGTTTTGAACCAGAACCATGCACTTTATGAAATTTGGTGACTAGGGCTCGCTATCAGCCCGTTATATTAAAAGGAAAACATTAGGGTAAGTCTACCTTGTATGGCCACCTAAACAGGACACGGGAAAAGGGAACGCCCACAATACATGTGGCTTTATGCTTAACTCTGAGGAAATTATGTTAAGGATTATGATTAGGATTAAAGTTAAGTTTAGGGTTAGTTTGAAGTTTCAGGTGAAAATTAGAGTAGTGTTAATGATCAGAATTAGACTAAGCGTTAAGGTGTTTAACTTGTAAACTGTAGGGTTTTGATTAAGCGTAGAGTTAGGTTTAAGATTAAGGTGACAGTTAGTTTTTATGTTAGTGTAAGCATTAGCATTAGGACATGGGTATAGTTGCACTACCTGAAATTTACCGTAAGGCCACCTGTTTTGAAGGGGTTAGGTTTTACCTTTTCCCATGTTCTGTTTTGGCGGCCATATGAGGCATCTTTACCAAAATAAGCTTAGACCTAATCAAAGGAAGGACGCCTGAACGTTTTCCTACCCTGCAAATGACCCTAAGAAAATTTATTTATTGAATACTAATGAAGTTTACAATGAAGATATTAACCCTAAGGCTTTTTCATAAATAGGATTCTTGTATCAGAACCATATATTTACTTTGGCATACTATGCGGAATAAAACTGCAAAACCACTAACAGTGAATGAAACTCCCTTGGACGTGATCTAAGAGACTGGGATAACGTTGTAGAACCTACCAGTGGAACATCAGTACTTATTCAGATGGGAGATACGATTTCAATGAACCTAAAATCATCCAAAAAATAGAATTATAGATGAGCTTGATAAAAGTCATCAGAGAACAAGGCCTGAAGTTTCGAAATATTCAGTCAGATTAGATTATCTGTTTAAGCAGGCATTTTTAGAACTTCAGCTATATGATATTCTTTACTAATCGATTTAGACTAAACTTTCAATAACGTGGGCTACGTAACTTAAAGCGTGTCAGTTTGATGCTTATTGGGAGATTTGATCAGTTGCCTGTGTGGATGATGTGAGGCATTTTGTTAGTTGTTTACTGCCATAAGATTGACGTTTTATGATATTGACGCTGTTTTCGAAGTAAAATGAGCCAAATGGAGTTTATCTTGTGGTGGATTAAGCTCATAGATGTTTAGGTAGACTTGTACTTCCTGGGCAGAGCTCCTTCTGACAAAGGTGGATAACTTGAAATGCGTTTGAGAGCCATGTTTGTTTGGGAGCGTTTAGGAGCCTTTCTGACCTGTACCCCCTACAAAAATGCTTCACGGCCTTCTGATAACTTGCTATGATTCCCATTCACCAACTTTAAGAGAAACTCTTCATATATATAATCGACAGAACCCTTATTTTCCGGGGTTTGTGAAATGTGATCGAATATCCTTGGCTGGTTAAGCACGTGCGTCTCTCGGGATGTGCATGGTAAGTCAATTAACATGGGTCGGCATTTGTGGTTTATTCTTTTTAAACAGTGTGATTTACTGAACCCTGTATAACCACAGTTTTCGATCAAAGTATTTTCCAATAAATATCTTCAGTTTTTTAAAGCGAGGTTTTCTTTCTACGTATGTTTGCATGGTTAAAAGGAAAGATTAAGAAAATGTTTTTCTTTAGATTCGAATGCTTCATTTTAGTATGAACAGAAAGTCTTGTGAAACCCAGAGTAAGAAAAAACCATTTACACCCAGTTCAGCTGGCTATTTACATGTACTTTGAACATTATTAGGCGTCCTGTCAGTTCAACTGCCACAAACGATGATTTTCCCCGTGTGCCCCCAAAACATCCTTGGATTTGCATGATAGCCGACTTTTGTTGCATCCGCCGCACTCTCCTTTCATTCTTCCAAAATTAAATCGATAAAAAGACAAGTCAGAATGGCTGGAGGCAGGATCTTTTGCAGTTATTAACAAAAATACCTAGCCCTTCTACGCTTGCCATATGCGACCTGAGCGAGATCATAATCCCCTCCTGACGAGCGTTGGCCCGTCTCGAAGTTGGATTTTACTGACTTCCCGCTAACCAATCAATGAAAGCAGAAGCGAAGGTACAGAGTTTAACGCAGCTCGAAAACCCAATGATAAGCGGATATAACACAAATCTCTAATAAACACTGGAGGTAATTCAAAATTTTCTGAGACAAATTATGGGAAAGCCCGCGCGTCTCACAGAACTTGAGGTATGCAGACCGTATAGAAGGCAGAGTATCCCTTCGCAGCAGAATGCTCACACTTCTGTAAATGCTGGGAAGGAAGGACCGAATTGTTTGGGGCTTGTACAGAGAAGATAGTGTGGAGAGGGGGTGAGGGATTAAAACCAGCCAGTCCTCTGTGAACGATCTAGCTGATCACACAATCAAGGTGAATAATCTCAGAGTTCGCCTTTCTCGTTTTCGAACTGTTCCTGCGTCTCAGTTTTAGGCTGTTTCGGAAGAAAGAGGTGCGTTTTCCTGTGAGGTCGTGGGTCGGACTGGAGTTTTGTTGCACCTGTGGCTGCTGCTGGTGCTGCAGGAAGCGGTCAGCCGGCACAGAGCTTGGTAGTCGTCCACCACCGCTACCGCCGCCGCCGCCATTGGTGTTAGTCACAGCAGGATAGACGATTTCACTAAAAATATTCACTGAACTGCCACGCCTCTGTTCTGCCCATGGTGAGAAGCTCACGGCCCTGGTGACCTCGTTCTGAGACCAGAGGGCCTTAAGGATGTCAACTATGTATTCCTCTGTTTTGGCGCTGGCGTAGACGAACTGAGAGGGCTTGAGGCCACTTTTCAGCAGCCATTCCATAATCATACCCTCACTGACTTCTGTACTGGAGATTGGAATGTCTGATTTATTGCAAACAACGACCAGAGGTGGTGGCGAGGCCACAAAAAGTGAATTGATGTGGCTCCCTGAACTGTCCTGAAAGCGCGTCTCATTGGCTAGTGGAGCGTAATCCTCGCGTTCCGACTTTATCTGATCTAAGTAATGGCCTGCGGTGTTGAGTGATTCAGTACTGTCGTTAGCGAAGACAAGGACAAAAGCGTCTGCCTTTGAGATGCAGAGGCGAACCATAGCAGGAAAGTCAAAGCTTCCGGAAGTGTCCATAAACTCCAACTGCGCCAGGCAGTTTCTTACGATGAACTTTGCTGGATAGACGTCATCTATTGTTGGAACGTACTTCTCCTCAAAATTCCTCCTCAGAAGACGGCGAATTATGCTACTTTTACCGACCTTAGCAGCGCCCAGAAACACAACACGACAGGCAGACTTGGATACATCTCTTCCCTGGCTTGAAGCTCCACCGTCACCGCCTCTGGGGAAGCCATCAGAACCATCGCCGAAGAACAGCTCAGCTCCGGCATCCTTGTCACTGTTACACATCGCTAACTGCAGGAGAGTATAAAAACCGAGGATTAGTGACAGGGTATCCTTATAAGCGAATTAAAACATTGCTTCTAGGCAGCAGGTTAAAACGGTAATTTGCCGCTTTTTTGCTTAACCATCAACCGGGAAGGACTTCCATACAAATTATTTTATTACAAAAAGTGACATTATGAATAACCAAAAAATCCCACAGAGCTTCTAACCTAGACCTCGTTTTGGCAATTTTTTTCAAAATAAAACACAGCAGACAATCAATCAGCAGGACTTTATGTATTTAGTTATGCTGAACCGCATTGTTCTCAAGTCAAAAGATACCCGCTGGATTTTACTTGGAGCTTTTTCAAAACAGTCACACGCATCATGGGACAATTATTCCTTTGTATCACTTGATTTCTCTCAGATTCCGTTTCATATTTTTCCTGAAAAGGATCCTTTTTCTTCTCACTGTCAAGCATATCCCCTTGCTATGTGTCATAACCGTTGGCTAACGCTCGCCAGGTTTTGTTTTGCTATATTAAAATTAAACTCCATGAATACATATTTAAGGCAATTAAATTAACAATGATTATGCCGTCATGAATTTCAATTGTGGACTTTTTGGCTTTCGTTTTCAATAGGGAGCATACTTGTTTCGGGTTTTTTTGCGTTTTCCAGTTGATTATCAGGGGTGCGAGAAAAAAAACATGCACTCAAAAGAGGTTATTCGGGACGTTCTTAACTGATGTAATTCCTTTTTGTCTCAAGGACTGAACTTCACAACGAAATCTGCCATATGAGTGGTGGCCTCCAAATTAGTCGACCTACTCAGGAGTCAACACATAGATACCCTTCGTAAATCGCCCCCTACGGCGATATTGTGGCCTTCAGGTAGCCAAAACGGAAATCGACCTAGAAATGGGACGTTACCTGGCCATCTATCTGCCACATAAGCAGGGTGTTCACCAGCGTTGGATTGTAGGATAGCGTAATGAAAGCATAGCTGAAAATTAAATGAACTCGCGGGCCTGACTGATGAGCAATTGGGAGTCAAAGCGTCAGTGTCACTAGGGCACGAGAGGCCGAGCGCTGGCGCTCCGACTGTCGTATAAAATACCGTCAAGCTGAACGTCGGCGCTGCGGCATGGCGTGTGCTCGCTGGTAACCGCTGCGTTGCCGTTAGTTTCTTGCACCAGAGCGCTGCAAGAGACAAGCTCAAACAAATAAGTCAAGCGGCCCGCAGAGATCCGTTTATACTCCGCTTTTCAAAGAAGCCTCATGAAAAAAGTTGGACTCAAGTATTGTACTTCATGCTACAACGACTGCGGGAATCAATGCGATGTGAAACCGCGGGTTGGTGGTTGGATGAAGAGGGTGAAAGTTTGACTGCGCAGTCGCGAACGGACATATTGGATGCGGGAATCTGCGAATGGTCCTGGAGTCTGCTTCTAAAAATCTGACGGCTAGCAGCCTTTAACAATACAGCGCGAATGCCTACTACCGGTTCGAAGCCAAAGCCTCGAAGTCAGGCAACCGTAGTCAACTCATATTTTGCGTCACCTCTGAATATTCTCTGTGTCTCTTTGGATTGTCACATCGAAGCCGTCTCCCTTTCAAAACAGGCCTAACAACAATTGATTACAGGGCCTCATACGTACGACTGGCAGCCCACTCGATTGAAATCTCCGTCGTTTCTATCTACAGTAGTTATGCTATCTCCTTAAATGTTCACCGAAATTCTAAAGATTTTCACGTTTATAAAAGGGAGCTTTGTAAGAGTCTTTAATATTATATGTCTTACATCATCATCCCAAGATATTAAAGGCGTTTCGGGATGCCAGTTTTTGTGGCAAGCTTTTTTATGGCCACCGTCAAAAATTACACTGTTTAATGTCTAATTAACTATTATGGCAGTTTCCATTGGTTTTAAATGCTCTTATTAAAATATACTTTGCAGCAATTATGCATAAATATTCCTTCTTATGCTCATTTAGTAGTGAATAACGTCTTCTGTAAATTTAAAACCCTAAGAAAGGGCATAATTCGACTGTTAGCAAGTTTCTGATTATAAGCTTTGAAAACCGGGAAATGTCTATTCAAAAATATATATCCTTCCATTCATTAATAGTACTCTTATTACTACCCTTAAGTTCTTTTGAATACTCTTAATAATAATACTCTATATGGTCCAAACTCATTTAATATTACGTGATTTTAATGTGTAAAGAAGTGCACGCTTTCCCCTGCATGAAAACTGTATATCTTGTAGGTAAAAGCAAATTTGGTTAGTTTATTCAGGAATTTAGAATTTTATTTCTAATTAAATATGTCCTTTCTTGATGTATTAAATCTAATGACGTAATTAGCGACTAAATAAGTACAATAAATGACATTTTGATGCATGTATTCTATAAAATATATCCTAAGTGAAAAGGGAATTAAAAATCCGTGAAAAAAACATCATGCTACAAAAATTTACCTTTTGTTTATGGCAGGCAGCTGGAAAGTATCCTGTTATAAACGAGCATCTTGAACTGACTAAAATATATTGGGGTTATGTTGCACGATAATTAATATTACCTTATCTAAGTGATATTTTTAATTGAAAGCAACTTTAAGCCTTTCACGATGTAGTACGTGGTAGCATTAGATTTGGACCAACAGGTAGAGTAAGTTTCTAATATCAGCACAGAAGACTGGTTGAAAAATATCTGTTGTCAATATATGCTACTTGCTCGCGATGACTGGAATGGACAGATTTAATAATCCTTTGAACTACTGCGCACTTGTTTATGGGTGAGACGACGATTACTGAATGTTGGGCTTTGCTGAGCAGAACTGATTATTTGCCTCCAATACTTACTTATACCTTCTTCAAAAACTTCAACTGACGTTGTCAACTTTTATTTCCTTGGTTCTGGATTTTTTTATGAGAATTGTCGGATTTAATCAATTATACCATGTTGACAGAAGAAACCCAAACCCTTGTGTTTATAAACCAAACCAGCTGGCACTGGATCCTAAAGTTTTGGTATTTTGTACAAGAGGACTGTAAAATCGGCTGAAGTGGACCATACTGTTTTCAAATCCAAAGTGGAACCTATAATGCGTCAGTCTCAAAATTCCGGTAACACTCAACAATCCAATCAATTATCCGCCAAGTTAGCCGTACGTCCTTTGTGCTGTAGGAGTCGATTCGCCATGTGACTACTGACTTTGATACTAACAAATCGGCCGAGTTTGGGCACTGGCGTGAGTACGTTGTCTTCTTAATGTTGACGCTCACTCTCTCTCTCTCCTCAGTAGCGAAAATTCATTCTTCTCCAACCAATGCGGTGTCGTGTGGCCTGCTTTCTCTGGAGAAACATCCCAATACCGTACTGAAGTCGCTGAAAACAAGGTGTCCAGAGAATATGACAACTTTGAAAATGCAAAGTTTCTTGTTAATTTTAATGTCCGGATTGTGCTAAATGCTCAAAAATTGGGAAGACGGCACCCACCGTCTTATTCTATGTTTAAGGTTTTTAAAGATCCAACCATCTTAGGTTCCGACGTAATATTCGCAAACACAGTTCGTCCTCGAAATGCACCATGGGCGCAGTCTGTATTGTTTAACTTCGCCGAAACGTTCGATTCCGTTCATTATGATTTCCCTGTGGTGTGTAATAAACCTGGGCGACATAACATCAAAAATCATTGTTGCGAGCGGCGCAAATTAACAGTCTGCAATGAAGCTGCCATTTTATATTCCAGCTGGTGTCTAAATGTTTGCGTTCTGTCATGCTTCTCATTTAATTACCTCTTTGAATGTATCCTCCGGGAGTTCTGTGTGATTTTAAGATGTGGAATTTATACCACGAATTAATGTAGCGCTACCGTTATGGCAAAATCACCCAAAGAGCGTCCGTTTATTCTGACCTACAAACTATAGTCCCGAGTAAATGAAATCAAGAAATCAGCCAAGTTGGAAGCCAACGTACTCTGTAAATGCCACTGCCCAAAAGTTACTCGTAATGAACACAAAAGTAACCATTTTTGAATGCCTGGAGACCGAGTTTTTAACGGCTGAAAAAGGCAGGGATAGCATAGCCGTTCCAGGTGATGTTAGCCGCGGGCATGCTGTGAGAATCTGAAGGCTTTAGTCAACCGTCGGAATATCTCTGTGCTCACCATGCTCGTGTGTAGCTGACACCTGTACGGTAAATCCTCTGGTGCGGTTAGCAATTCCGGCTTAAGTACATAGAAAACGGATATAAAATCGAAAGTTTTTAACCTTTTTTTGAAATATTTCCCTTTATTTACACTGAATTCCGGCCGAATGAGCCAAAAAAATTCACAGAACAATCATCATGTATAAACCTCGGAGCAGTTATCAAATATAAATAGGTTTTTCGTCATCCATCTCAGGAGTTAAGGGCTTTTGTGCTTCATGTATGAGGTCTTGACCGAAGAGGAGACCGCAAATAAATTGCTGGGTTCTTTGCTCAAAGGAATTTACTTTTTATAATGGAAAGAAAAAAAGGAACAAAGTTATCCATTTTCACTGCCACGGATGGTCGCGTTTGCAGTTGCACAATCTGAGAGCTCGTTGAGGATGAACTAACAGAAGGGTGGTTATCCGGGCCAATGACGACCTCCCAGTCCCACTAGTTGCTTGCGATGTCATTTCGGGTTGACTTAACCGGTTTCTGCGATTTTAACGCAGGCCCCTCTTCCCGTTTCCATGGATATGAACTTGATGACCTTATTTTCCAGGGAATACAGATTCCGTGAATAATTGCATCAATAACTGAAAGCCAATCTTAGTTATTCACGTCATTTTTTCGAATCGCATTAACCCATAGCGCTGTTCAGCGAGCCAATATAACTTGTAATTTTTATCATGTCGCCAGCTGAGATCCGTGCTTGCGAACGCAATTATTTATCTAGTTTTCTTAACGCGTGCAACATCACTTTTTTTCAGCGGTCTTTGCGGTAACCACTGGGAATTCAAAAATCTGGAGGCGTCTGCTGTTTACATTACGCTCGGGTACGTTATAGGGCATGATTAGGGAGTAGCCAAATATTTTACCTAAACATCTACATTGAAAATGTTTCCCTGACCGAATAGTTAATTGCCACGTTCTCCCATGAAGTTTTATTTAGAATGCTGTGCACTTTGAAAATGCATGGAAAACATTTTCTGTTATCATTTAACACCAATTTTGGTATGGGCAGTTCACAGCTGCTTAAGATTATTATGAGTATGTCGGTAAAATGTCAAAGTAGTCCACGAATTACCACCCAAAGGCAAATAAACTTTACTAAGACGCGGACTCGTAGGGATTTCTAGAATGTGACCTTCTAGGACTCTTATTAGGTGTTCAGAAAAGTTCTCAAACGTCGGAGAAAGCTGGTGTTAAAAATCATGAGAAAATATCAGCCTGTTCTGAAACCAACACTGGCATTGACAGTTATTTTTGAAAATGTTTTCACAGGATGGTAGAACTAAAACTGCCCTGTTTTACTAGAAGAAAACTGCGAAACTGAAGAAAAAGGGGATATGATACTTTTTAATATACTACTTGTCCAAGCAGATGCCTGAACCCCAGTAGGCCCGTCAATATATAAAAATAAGTGTCATGTACTTTACTTACCAGCTGACGCTATTACGGATGTAAGCTATTAATTAATCGTTCGGCATTTGGGCTTATTTTAAAATGTTGATGCGCACCAGAGTAGCTTTCCCTTTAGAAGAAGGTGATAATACACTAAGTTTGATCAGGAATGGGCACACACCGATCTTTTGGCTTCCCGAAACAAACGTAGCAACGTTCACAACCAGGCAACCTATTACCGGGTCGAATTCGGGAAATTCTGTGAGCCGAGAGTGGAAACGACGTAGAATGCAGGTATACTGAAGTAGAATTGTTTGGCTTATTTTGCCGTCATTCAGGATATTGTAACCCAGACATCCATCTGGGACCCGAAACACAAACATGCGATTGTATACAATGCAACCGGAGTCTAGTAGAGGGGCCATAAGCAAAAATAAATACCCGATCTGCAGAGACAAAGAATAACAGGTAGCGAATCACCGATGAACTTTCGTTCAGAGAATTGATTATTTGCCGGCTACTAGATCCCATCTGTAGACCATCTGTATCGTTCACAAACGCGTGTTTGAGTTTCTCACAATAAATGGTTTTCAGGGCTCCGTATCTATCTACCCATATTCTTTTATTTATCCTCCTTTACGCCGTTTCTTTTTGGTATCGAGGGAAGCATCGTAGAATATTTCATACTTAAGGCACATTATATCTCTTTTATGTTATGGGAAGTTTGGCAAAGAGGTACGCTTTGAATGCATAGTTTCTGACAGGGTTAGGTCTACAGATTTTCAGGACAACATTTGTAGCCTCAAAAAAATAACACTATAATATCTACACATTTAAGGGGGGCAGTGTAAAGGTTAACATTCTGTACACTACACACTGTTGGTTATATTGATAGAGCATGCATACCTTACACGTATAAGAAAAGAAGACAACGATTACTGAACTCCTTTCAATTCCTGGAAAATTTTGCGGATGTGTATTTATATTTTTAAAGGGAAGGTATTAAACATTTATAAAAGAAAAACCATTCGTTCTTTGTCATTCAAAATATTTGTTAAGTTTGAAAAAAATAATTCAGGCTAAGAGAAATCGAACCTTCATGTGAAGAAGTAGTATCCTTTTGAAAATGGTTGTTCCCCTGCCATTGTGAGCACAGCTCTTCAGGTTTTCAGCCATCCAATAGGAGACCAAATCCTTAGATTGCTGTCGCATTCCCATTGGCAAGTTCCTAGACATGTGGTGTATTTTATTAGAGGGCGTGCCTAGTATTGCGTATTGAGAGACGTTTTTCAAGTTCACATATATTTCCCACTTTCTTTAATTTTCGAAAGCTCGTCTAGGTCCAAGCATAGAGCCAACGTACACATTTAAGTTTCGGATATCTAAATACGTCTAACTAGTTTTGAAATAGTTAACTGCTGGTTTGAGGGTTCATGAAACACTGGACAAAAATGTTTTCTTAATTTGTCCTTATCTCGACTCTTTCTAATATTAGCCTTCTATCCACAATCACGCAAACTTTTGCTGATCATTGCCTGGTTTATCTGGTAAATAGTAACGAATCCTCTTTGTAAGAACTTATAACGTCTGCTGGTCAAGAAGGTAACAGTTAAAGTTTTAGCACGTTAACTGTTGAAAATAAATCAAATGTATAACGTATACCACGAAAGGCAATGTTTAATAAACGTGATGCGCAGGCTTCTAAAATATTACGTTTATGCCATTTTTGTAAAGCGATTGCAATATGTCGTACTTTAAAAAATAAAATACAGTGTTAACTGCAGGCAAAATGCAAGTTAAAATGCACTTATATAGAAATAACACAAAGAATAATTTATATTTCACTAAACTCATACCTGCTTCAGTATGCATACCCAATTACCTAGTAAATGCATAAACTTTGATGGATTAAGTGATGAGTTTATAGAAATCTAACGAAATGTCAAATTGTCCCTCAGCCTTTGTCTACAGGATGTTTTGTAATTTATTTTCTTATGCAGCATTGCACTTTTGATTCTGCTGTAATACCTGCATTTTCTTATTCCTGTTCCAACTACCGCGAAAAGTGCTCTTTAGTTAAATTGATACAAAAATAAATGGACTATTATTTCCAAATAACAGGAAGGTTTCTGGCAACATTTATAGAGTGTTGAGACCCAGTCTATTTTGTAACACATCCTGAAGTCTTTGATTTTGGTTTCGTTTGGTTTTCAAACTCTGTACTAATAAATGTTTTTACAAAAAGAAGAGTACTCTTTGCAATTCCTTTGCTCAAGGCTGTACCAATATTCATATTTTCACAGGCTGTAGACATAATATCACCTCATATGTGTAACATATGCTCGAGGATTATGTTTACTTACCACTATTTAAAATTAACTTTTGAAAACAGTCTCAGGTTAATTTTCACATTTTGGACAACGCATAACCGATTATTTTATTTAAGTGAAATTTGTTAACCTAGTACAGAGTTATTTAATCCTGCTGGTAATTCTTTGAAATGTTTTTATCTTTTTCTTAAGAGAATTACATGATTCCTACTTTGAGAGTTGTAGAACTTAAATAAGAATCGTTGTTCAGGTGAGTTGTCGTGCAAGAAAATAGTATGAGGAGAATTTACTTTTTACAGCATTTTAAAACTTTTCACCACGATTTGTATATTTCGTTACCTTTTTTATTATTTGTCAGAAAGCAATGCATAAACTTGCAGTAAACTCTTCAGAATGATGATTTATAGCTGCATTATATTCGCGAGCAGCCAGCAGTTAGTCAATAGTATACAAATACTTAAATATATATATTAATGTGCTGTTAGTTTGCAGGTGGCTTCAGGCTAAATTTCAGGAGGTATCTATTTCTGTTTCGAATTTTAAACTTAATCTTGGCAACAAATTTAACCAAACCCCCTTACCCCGCTCTACCAATAACTCGCCTAAATCTGGGCCCAAAATTAACTGTTATGTCCACGGAATGAAGTGAAAGGTTACATCTATTATTGGGAGCATAAACCGTGCACAACCTCATGTTCTGTAGGAAATAACATTGGATGAGAAAACATGTGGCAACAACGGAAATCCTGAAGATTTACCTCGGTTAGGAGAAATGGCAACCATGGGGGTTTAATCTTGTTTCATTTTCCTGTAACACAGTAGTAAAATATTTCGTTTATGTCGAGCTGCTGGATTCTGATTATTTATCTTGTGGATTAGCCGCAAAATTTAAATTCGTTGAAAGCGATTGCTAAAGTTTTATGTTTTTTCCTTTAATTAGTCATGTTTCTATAAACTCTTAAATAAAAATTATAACAAAAAACATGTGTGCAATTGCTTACAGTTTGAAAATCTTCAACAAAATCACAATGGCTTTCGGTCACAGGCTCGTTAAACAGGTAGTTTTAGCGTTGACCGTACTCGAACCTTGTTCTATTTGCCATCAGTTAAACATCCACCTAGGCTACAGTGATTTTCAAAATTGGGTCAGATTATATGCTTAAAACTGTCAGAGCATTTATTAATTAAAAAAACCATTTGAACTTGGATGGTATTCGCTCTATTATTTTTAAGACATAAGTCGCTATGAAACCAGTTTAATGAACAATTTGTTGTTCATATTTACGACAATTTTTATTTAAATATTAAAAAAACACCGAAAATGTAAAAGGAAAAATATCATGTTATTTAGGTTGTCATGTTTTACAGTATTTAATTTTTACAGGGTACCGGAAAGATGAGCATTCAAAAGTTGGCATCATGCTGCAACTGAAATAACTTTGGAGCATATTGCACGCTAATTGAACTTCAAACATAATTTTGTAAGCTTTTCTAACGAATGTCATATTTTTGAATTTCAGATAGGGAGATACATCGGTTACTGTGGGCTACGTTGAATGGATGGAGTGTTTGTGTTTATAGTACGTACATACTTAAGCATTTTTATGCTGCGATGATCATTTTGTCAATTGTCATATAGTTTCCAACGTACTAAAAGGCACTCAGGATATAGGCATTTGAAAAAGCATTAAAACATTATTGAGAGCACATTGTTGTAATCTGAAATGTTGTCCAATACTCAGGTGTTTACGCAATGAAAAAGCACGCAAACTGCCGCGACTTTAAGTAATTGGTGGCGGAAATCAAGTGCGCCGACACGTAATGAAGTTGCGGTTACCATTCTAATGCTGATGTAAGGAACACTTTATAACCAACTGATAGCATAACCTCACTTGTACCCATTTTCCAGACCAGTAAAAATAGAGTTTATTTAGACGGGAAGTATTTCCTCTCTATGACTTATCTATATATATATTCCATAGTGATCGGAAGTGAAACAGTATTTGTAACTCAGCACATCAGTGCAATTCCGGATGAGACATCTAACTTCGATGACGGTGGCAGAACTAACTCGTTAATAATGATTTTTCTGGCGCGCTTTAAATTTTAACGTTTTTGTAAACTTACCACAAGTCTGATGACGACAAGCGTCGAAAATTTACTCCATACAATTTCCTATCGTTTCCTAAAGAACTTCTTTGCTGTAAAGAATACTTCTTGGGATGCTTGTTTTCCTATTCATACGCATAAATCCCGCTCACGAAGTTTTTCTACAAGCTAAAGGATGTGAAACTGCGCAATGCGCGAAAATTTAACGCGGGAATAGTTATCATTTTTACAATGTTGCCGCAAAAGGAAGATAGTGCCGAAATCTCTTCATATAAAATCTGCCATACAAAATCTCCAGGGATATCAGATTCTGTCTCGTTATGGTCGAAGCATGATTGGCGCATGAATTTTCAATGCTCATTACAGACTTAAGAAATTCCAAGCTTCTAAGGTACAATACAGGTATTTCTGCCGAGATGAACTTCTTTTACACTTATTTGAATCTCTTAACGAGACAATTACGTGTGTGTCCAATATCGAACGACAGAAAAAGAGAGGAATTCTAGCTAATAAATGGATGGCCATTTCCCAATGATCTAACGCAAGCCAAAATGTCTTAAAAAATATAATAAACCTGTCATCGATAAACCCTACAATAACCGAAGAACATGTACTTTCTAAGGGACTACAATGCAATATTTCCGTCTTGAAATCCCTGAACGTTCTTGCAAGTGTAAAGTACAGTATATAAACTGATAATCTTATAGATGATGAAAGTTTCACCATTCAAAATAGCACTTTATATACCTTAAAGAACCGAAATACATTTTCAGTACTTTCACGCACAGAAAGAAAAGCACTAAAATCTCTCAAAACAGACAAACGCATCGTCATCCTTACTGTGGACAAAAGAAGTTCAACAGCCATTTGGGCCAAGCGCACTACGAAAAAAACGACACGGTCATTGTTACAAGATAGGCAAACCTGTAAACCTGTTGACGGGGATCCCACAGAAATGCAGCATTCATCGATTGAAAGTACTAAAGCGTCTTAGGGGAAAAAAAGAAAATATGAAGAGATATTGCCAAATCCTTAAGAAAAACGAACCAAACATAGCTAAGATATATGCAATACCTAAGGTTCACAAATCCGGAAAGCCACTGCGACCGATAGTATCGTTTATCGGTGCACGCAACTATAAGATTCCTAAGTGATATTTCTACAAATTACATCCACTGACAAAGGATTTTGAAACATGCATTAATAATTTTATAGAGTTTCTAGACACATTGCGATGAGTCAACATTGCAGGAGATGAACTTATGGTATCTTTTGATGTTTCTCTCGTCACATCTTAATCATTAGATTTGGCAAGGCGATACACAGAAGAAATACTCAACATCTATGTTATTGATGTTTCTAAACCTGCCTTGCTTTAGCTCTTGGACCTATGTCTAGAATCAAAATTTTCTTTCTCACAAGAGGTCTATCAACAGTTAAATGAGGCTTCTATGTTGTTACCCATCTCTGGTGTCGTGGCTGAAGTAACGATGCAAAAATTAGAAGCTACTGCCTAACAACTGGTTAACTTCCAGTTATGGATACGCAACGTTGATGACACGTTTTTCATCGTTAAAAGGGACTGACTGGAAACACTGCACAGTGCTAATAACTCGACGAAACCAGGAATCATCTTTACGCTCGAAAGACAAGTCGACAGTATACTCTCATTTCTTGAAATCCGCTTACAGCGTAAGATTGATGGAATATTTGACACATCAGTTTACCTCAAAAAATCTTATTCGGAAGTTGTCATGCATAACCAGAGCAACCACCCTGTTGCTAAAAAAGGAAGCTTTGCCAACACCCTCATCAATTGAGCAAAAACGCACGGTTATACCAACGCATTTCATCAAGTTGAACTCACTTATCCATTGAAACTGTTTTCAAGCGACGATAAACCTATAATGTTTGTACATAAATGCATAAGATATCAGGAATTGAAAGAAAAGGATAAGGGACTGGCGAACACTTCCATACATTAAGAACGTGTCTGAACTTGTCGAAAGACATTTGAGAAAGCAGCACATTTACGTGGCGAACAAACCAAAGACTACACTTCGAAACCAACTTGTACACCCTAAGGATAGGGTTGGCTATTTAGATAAAAAAGAAGTCATTTACAAGATCTTATGTATCAATTTCAATGTGGTGTATTTTAGCCAAACACGAAAATCAACCTCTACACGCCTACCTGAACACCAATTGGTTTTAAAGAAACGAAACCACCTGTCTCAAGACGCCATGCATACACTAAAAACTGGGCGCACATTTACATGACACAAATCTTGCGTTGTTGGCTTCTGTCCATCGAAGAAAGGCCGGGAATTCTTGGAGGCCATTCACCCTGATGACTAGTGCATTAATCTGCACTTCGAATTGGATGCCGTAGACAAGAATCTCAAAGAAACGTGGAAGAGGTGGTAGCCAATCTGGATGAGATTTCCATCCACAGTGACATTTATTGGCAGGTGTGACTTAGCAATATCGAATTTGCCGAAAGAATTTAAATTTTAACTATGTTTTCACACTTGCCACAAAGCTGACGAATACTTGAAGAACCAGCAGGGAACATATAATGAATAAAATTTCTTATCGTTTCCAAAAGAACCTCTTTGTTTCGAATTATACTTTTTGGCATGCCTGTTTTCCAACTCAAATATCTATATAAATAAATTCCTGGTAAAATTGCAGTATTAATTACGAATTTTTGATATCTACCGTGCCCATCATAAACCTTCATATCTATAGATTGGGCATGTTCAGTTTACTTGTGTCTATGTATAATTATTTGATATATTTGAAAATCTTGCTTTCTTCAGATAGCAGGAAACGCAACTGTCGCATAACTTTATTTCATCATCCTCTTTTACAAAACGTGGCAACTTTTTTCACGATCTAATAGACGATCTCCCTGATCCCACCTTAATGGATAAGCTTCCAGTTTTATCAAATTTCTTTTTCTAATATTGAATTGTTGTACTACCTGGTGGTGCACGATTGAAACGTTATTGGAAATTTCGGCAGGCTTTGCCATAACTTTACCTTACTATTCTATGTCTATTTATAACCACTCTGTTGGCAATCGAAAACTCACGATCACCAGCTGCTTCATCCATATCGTAATAATGAATCCTTATTTATCTGTAAATGAAGAGGGCAATAGAGAAAAATGATGCAAAATAAATAAAATATATCAGTGAATTAAATTACAAATATCAATTTATAATACGTATGAACAAATGAAATAAACTTATCTAATATAGAGACACAGAGACTTATGAATCGCACAGTATATACTCGATCAAATGAGATATTGAAGGTTCTGAATTTTTTAAAACCCACCAATATTTTATTAATTACTTGAGCAAAGTTGCATCCAACATGTTTCTGTACATTTTTTCGTATCCGGAAATATAATTATTTGATATACATATAGAAAGCGGTACAGAAAATATATCATTCATGAACAGAATGCAACCACAAAATCAATCAAATTTTGATGTTGGCACGTGACCGACCTAATTTTTTATGCTACTCGTCTGCAAAGACTCACCTCATCTACTTTTTCTAGTTGAAGGAAGTAGGTATTGTGATTCTGTTAGCATTATTGGACGCCTGCGAATTAATATAGCTTCTTTAATCTCGTTTCATAATTTTGTTCTCCACGTTTGTCACGTGATCCATGTCTTTGCTATTTTTGATCACAAACATGTCTTGAGTTGCATGAATTGCCTTAAATGAGCATCAGAAATGTCTACATTTTGTGTTTTGCGTGTGAAATATAACACTATTTATAGGAACGTCAGACGGCTATAGAAAGAGTGACCACTACTCATTAAAAAGTGAACAAGTGACGGTATGTGAAATAGCCCGGTATTATATTCCATGCTGATTAACTTTGTTTATGCACCTATGCAAAATAACAAAGTGTTAATGTCAACGTTTCCCGAGTCGCGAAGCATACTGTGTCGTTGTGAATTATTCAAAAGTGCAAAGTTGCGTGCCAAAAGTTCTTGTCTTCAGGCATATTTGTCCCGTAAAACCAACCTTTCTACCCCCACTCTGCAGCACCCGGAATTAAGAAAATATATGTTTTTATGAACACCTGCAGTTGGTATGCGATCTCATGAAATGTCAGCAAAAATTCTCAACTGCGTCCTCAATTCCAAAATATTACTTACATGAGGTTTTAATATTGATTATCTTGCATCATGATTCCAATATATTCCAATCACGTTTGTATGCCAATTCTATAATGCGGTTTATTCCGGTGCCTGCGAACACCGTCGGTCAAAATGGCCAGTTATGTTGTATGCATTTTCCCATCAATTTTCAATGCTGTCATGAATAAAAATATATCTTACATAAACCATGCTCTTAACCTTTCCTTCTATAGTTATTTGGCATAAAACTGGGGGCGGCAAATTTTACACTCAAAGGAGTAACTTTTATGTGAAACGTTTTAGAATTAGGTTTTTATGACCGTAAAATGTCCCTTAAAAGCATCGTTTTTGTCTGTTTATTAATGCTCCATAGGAAGTATGCAGCATATTCCATATCCATTAAAAATTTACGAGCCCTTTGAGGTGACTTCTTTAGGGCATAAAATACTGCATGATATCACGCAAATGGAAAATACTCACCCTATATAATGTTAACCACAACTGCAGGTGAAATGGCAAATTGGTCTCAAAATAATGCAGAATTTTAAAGCTGGATCTATTCTCTCCGTAACCATGTCTTTCGAACAACACGTGGTTTACAATCAATTGAGTAACAAAAACATTATGAGCACGTTTTCTATTAAGTGTACTGGAATTTACTATGGTTTTGAAATCCAAGTATAAGTAATCATTAGGTAATAGGTAATTATTTACCAGCCGCTATTCTTACAGCCAGCCGGAATGAAAAATATTTAAAAGCCGGAATTGTGCTGCCTCATAATCAATAAGATAACCTCGCTTAAGCAATTCGTCCTATTTGAAGACGAAATTCAGAACTTTGGCTGACCTTTCATGAGAATGCTCACTGACAACGGAAAGACCATAGAGGGGATAATTTTGCGACAGATATCGACTGACCACTTTAGATCTTTGAACACTTTTGACGTTTTTTAAGAAATAAAGTTGTTTCAATGTAACCTACCACTGCCTGGAAAATCATTGAAGTTCTTTACATTCGAAACTTATTACGGGATTAGATATTATTTATCCCCAGGTAAATGCTTGACTCCGCAGAGTTTGGAAAATAGCATTCATAGCTGCGCTTTGGGTGGTACTAAGGAACATAAAACATATGTTAGATAATCTTGCGATGTAAAAGGAGATAAATAGACAGGTTTAGCCTCACGTGCCCTCACGACTGTCCCTTTGTATGGAATTTATAGTCTCAGTCATCTGGCCATTGCTTTCTGCCTGACCAGTTTTTAGCAGAAGGACTTTCAGGAAACGTAGTATCTGTCTCTATCCATCTGTCTAGTCTTTGCAAAGCATGGCCTGTCGCGATGTGTGGACGAATTTTAGACATCGGATGCGTGACACTAGGAGTCGTGGGAACAGCATGTTCGGCGTATATACCCCGCACACCATCTGTCGTAAGTTATCGGTCTCTTTAGTTGCCTTTTGGACGTAGGCCGAAGGCCAGGGTGAGGGTGGTGGAAGCAGCAGTTCTAACCCACTTCCTTGCCCATTAAACAATCCAAAATACTCTGACTACTAGAAGCAAAACTTTGTGTAAAAGGGGGAAGTTGGAGAAGAGAAAACCACTCTCCTCCTTCACTAAGTAAGGTAAGAAATGAAATTGGACTGAAAAAAATAATTGTCAGATAAAATATATGTTTGTCGAGCGTTATTGTGCCACAAAAAGATCAGCATTTTTAAGTAGGAGCAGAACTACTCCTGTTATTGGCTCATTTATCTTTATGCCATAGGCACAATCAATTCCCCATTGGCAAGGATAATTTTCAATTTATATGGAAAGTCATGTTTTCCTTAAGGCTCCAAGCAGACAATACAGGGACTCCTTGACTTATAGCCTTCCGAACGTGAAATCGAAAAGCTTGCTTGGGTGGCCAATGAAACTGACTTGGAAGGGAAGAAAAAAAATGCAGTCACAAGGTACTGCGGTTGTCCAACGAAAGATAAGTTGAAATCGGATATGTTGTTAAGTTGCACTTTTATTTCATTAAGACGATATCTGTGCAGTTTGCAGAGGAAAACTGTTGTCGAGGTATGTCACTGTTAGTTCCTTTTTGTAGACAGCTTTTTGAAAATTAGCCACCATTCTTTCTTGACATTTTCTTATATGTACATGTATATATGTATATATGACCTATTTTGCTCATTACATACTAATGTTTAGCCCTCTTTCTTTATTAAAACTACAATAATGTGGTCAGTGGAGCAATGCTTTAGCACTGATTTGAAGGAAGCGGAATCTGGTTTCAATCTTGCGACAAATTAACCGACGACTCTTCATGATGCCAAACTTTGCAGTTTTCGGCCCCTGCATATTGTATTTCATCTTCCATTGCCATCATTTTTGCATACCCATTTTTGCCACAATGAATGGAGGACTTTTGTTGAAAAAATTGGAAAGATACTTTCAGAATAAAGCGCATTCCTCTTGTTTAATAATGTATGACACAGGGCCTTGTCTTACTCTTCAGATTACCGGGGTCCAGACTCCACTTTATTTGATTTTTCTTGTCAACGTCTATCAGGTTTTGTCAAAATGAAAACAAGTAATTAATACAACGAATCTAGTTTAAGCCCTCACTTTGGAAGGCGTTTCTTTGTAGCTTTTTCTCTTTCCAATTGACCGCTATCATTAGACGGAGCTGTGTCACAAGTTCCAACTAACTACTACCTTTGATTACCTTCCTGCCCCTAGCACACTGACTGGAATTAAAAATTCCTAATTGCAGATTTTTATAAATAAGAAAATATTCTTTCAAAGAAGTAATTACTTCTCTGGCGGTTTAAGCAAGCAATACGGAGTAGTCTCCCTTATTTAGTTTACTCCCATTAAAATTCATGTACTAAAAATAACTTTAATCTTACCGAAATGCACAGGAATATCATGTATGTTGGTTAAGAATGAAGATAGTTAAGCAGTTTATTGCATCAACTCGGAAACAGTAAACATCCCTATGTTTGAACCAGTTGCAAGAAAGTAGCAGGAGAAAAGAGAGCAATTTTTTCCAACCGGATGCCATAAACAAAAGAATTGCGGTCTTGGTGGAAGAGATGGGAGATTAACTCTGAATTTGGTATATTTACAAATATTTTTGATGAAAACTGAACTAGGATTGGCATACAGTGATACAGAATCTGGCTGGCAATTTTAAATTGTTACAGACCGCGATATTCGCATCGACCTCAATCCCAAATATAACTTATACGCTTATGGGATCATAAACACGACCCGTATAGAAGGAAGGCTTTAAGGCCTTGGATTTACCTTAAACCCCAAAACCTACGTAAGGTTTTGTTTGATAAGTAGACGCAATCGCTGAACAAGAAATTCATTTTCCTGACACTGCATTCTTGCTCGAAACAGATCATTTATTAAGTGTTTATTCATAGACAGATAGTTGCAGTTTTTATAGGATGCTCTCTTTATGTTAACACATACCCATGAAAGTAAACGGTTCCCGCATCATGGGGGTTGTCATTTGCTGCGATACTGAATTGATGACCGGCATTTGAGTCGTTAAGCCCTGAAAGTTAATCACCTCCGTTAGATACGGGAGTGATGATTGCCCGGCCATCTGGCTCATTGATACTGGCCGTGGAAACAGTGTTCATATGCGCTCTCGCCGAATGTCTTATTATTTTGGCCGTATTCAGTCTCAAGTAGCTTGCGACCCACTGAATTCACGGTTTACGGACGCCTTGTTTATTAACGAATGAAATTAACTCTTCATCCATACTCTGTGCTGAGACGTAGTTTGGTCGAAGAAATTAGCCACTCGGGGAGCGCGCTAACGAATACTTTCCAATACCAGTGCCGCTGAGCCAGATGGCTGAGCAATCATTATGTCGAAATCCAGCACGTTTGACGAAATTTCAGCGATCAACGACTCGAATGCCAACCAGCAACCAATTTTCGCACCAAATGGCAACCGTCCTCAGGGAATGGGGGAGTTAATGAATGTCACAGGTATGCGGTAGCATGGCGGCTGCGTACTGTAAATACTGAAACTGTTCATGTAGCCGTATCTGCTGGTTTCTTAAATGATGGGTTTGAGTAGGGATCCGAAACTTCAGGTAACTAAGGTTTGCGTTCCAGCGATCACGTCTGCTTCAACTCGACTTCTTCCTAGGACTAGAATTTTCGTCCTTACATAATAGAAAACCGCAAGGGCATCCAGCTCCTCAAAATTCCTCGCACAAAATCTGAGAAACCCCAAAGGGTTAAATGCTGGTAAACGGTTAGAAGCTAGCAAACGAGTTCCAGAAAACAGCTCAGGAAAATAAGAAGAGGCGATTACTTTTCATAGACATGAGAAATCTGAACTCTATCGACTCGTTCCCTCTCTCCGCCTACCATTACTCTTACCTATTAAAATATTTTCCTCTTTTACTTCATCCCTAAAAGAATGTTTAAAACCATACTCCAAAGTTTGCTTCGCTGTATTGGATGACTAAATTCTACCAATATTTACCTCACTTTACAACCCAAAGACTCAAACTATATTCCTTTTGTAGCTTTCTAGGTTTTATAACGTCTCTCACAAAATTTTTCATTTGGCTACCTGAAGTACGGTATAACGTCTTTGTCATATAAGATTCATACTACTTGTAGTACTACTTGTTTGTAGAATGGGCATTACGTGGTTATTCCACAGTGGTTGATTGTCTTCGACCCAAATGTTCATTGAAATTTCGGGTCTGACCCTAAAAAGTCATGTCCGAATCACCTGACTCCATGTCCTGCACTTAATAATTTCAGAAATTATTTACCCGATTATTCTCTGGAGTCCATATACCCGAAACCGCATAGAGAACGCTGGGGGACCCACTGAGGAGCCGAACCCCTCGTTGCTGTGTCACACAGCAGCAGAAACATCGGCGAAACACGTGTCTGGGCTTTTAGCTAGTATCTATGTCGGAAGTACGGTATAACGTCTTTGTCATATAAGATTCATACTACTTGTAGTACTACTTGTTTGTAGAATGGGCATTACGTGGTTATTCCACAGTGGTTGATTGTCTTCGACCCAAATGTTCATTGAAATTTCGGGTCTGACCCTAAAAAGTCATGTCGAATCACCTGACTCCATGTCCTGCACTTAATAACTTCAGAAATTATTTACCCGATTATTCTCTGGAGTCCATATACCAGAAACCGCATAGAGAACGCTGGGGGACCCACTGAGGAGCCGAAACCCTCGTTGCTGTGTCACACAGCAGCAAAACATCGGCGAAACACGTGTCTGGGCTTTTAGCTAGTATCTATGTCGGAAGTACGGTATAACGTCTTTGTCATATAAGATTCATACTACTTGTAGTACTACTTGTTTGTAGAATGGGCATTACGTGGTTATTCCACAGTGGTTGATTGTCTTCGACCCAAATGTTCATTGAAATTTCGGGTCTGACCCTAAAAGTCATGTCCGAATCACCTGACTCCATGTCCTGCACTTAATAACTTCAGAAATTATTTACCCGATTATTCTCTGGAGTCCATATACCAGAAACCGCATAGAGAACGCTGGGGGACCCACTGAGGAGCCGAAACCCTCGTTGCTGTGTCACAGCAGCAGAAACATCGGCGAAACACGTGTCTGGGCTTTTAGCTAGTATCTATGTCGGAAGTACGGTATAACGTCTTTGTCATATATATATATATATATAGGTCGATCTTTTTTATTCTCATTGTGTTCTCTAATTCTATGAAAAATAACAGGTCCATATTGCTGAAGAGTGGTGACCTAGTGGTTATAAGGAGAGACGTTTTCGAAGGTAAAACTTGGTTGCATAATATTGTAAAAGGCTATTGATAACAGCAAACTTATTTTGGCCAACGCAGGATTTTACTTTCATAAAAGTACTAAAACACAGATACCACTTTTCATTGCAGATCGACAATCAAATGTTGATGCAAACGCCGCTCGTCTATTACCAGCATTCATTTCCATAACAGGATATAAGTGGCCAAAACTTTCTCCTTCGAAAAATGATAACTTAATCTCCTTGTATCGGATACCAAAACCTCAGGACCTTTTGTCCAACGATACATAGTATTTTCCTATTTCGCATTGCATCGACGATCCTTGAAATTTTCTATCAACGAGCATAAAGTTTCCTTCCTTTTTACGAAAACAAGGGCACCTTAAATGAAGAAGAAGAAGAAGAAGAAGAAGAAGGAGGCTGGTCGATTGCTGGAAGCACTTCTTTATTGATCTGAACTGTTGAATTCTTACTGAAGTCCAGCGTCAGAGATAAAAGCGGCAAAATGAAACAGTTTCAGGGGATAGGAACTTATCAAAGTTCATCAATGCCAGTGCACATGTGGCTGCACAGGACCCTGTAAGCCAGTGCCGGGTCGGTATACCGGTTGACTGAGTACTCATCGGAGACCCAGGCTTCAATCTATTTGGGACTTGGCTTGCTTCTGGTGTGAAATATTATGTCATGGCTATGAATTTCAACTTCCGACCCATTTTGTAGATATGGATTGCGGCCCCTTTTGATGATCCATCACCCCCACTCACAATTATGTTAATTTACGCAAGCCAAACATGCATCCTGTCTATCTTGTGTAGTTACGAGGACACTTTAGACCCAGGATACGATACTGCATCCAAATCCTCACTGGGGTTTGATCCGTCCTTGAGTTTCATGACCCTTCTGCGCATGGTAGCTTTGGGCCGATGTGCAACTCCAACATCCATTCCCGTGGAAATGCGCTGGGTAGCCCCTGACACGTTGTTGATATATGACAGATCATGTCATGCAAACGGTGTTGGTTCTGTTTCGGTCCTCCGGGAGTGAACACGTGGGTTAAGTGTTGGTAAACGGTTAGAAGCTAGCAAACGAGTTTCAGAAAACAGCTCAGAAGAATAAGAAGAGGCGATTACTAGTCATCGACATGAGAAATCTGAACTCTAGCGATTCTTTCCCTCTCTCCGCCTACCATTACCTTTACCTATTAAAATATTTTCCTCGTTTGCTTCATCCCTAAAAGAATGTTTAAAACCATACTCCAAAGTTTGCTTCGCTGTATTGGATGACTAAATTCTACCAATATTTACCTCACTTTACAACCCAAAGACTCAAACTATAGTCCTTTTTTAGCTTTCTAGGTTTTATAACGTCTCTCACAAAATTTTTAATGTGGCTACCTGAAGTATAGCGCAATAAATAGAAACCACGTATGTCAGTGTACTTTAAAAACAAACATTCAGTCTTATGTAGAAGCATGATGACAACGTTCTACCGCATATATTTCGTTCAGCCTGCAAAGTACTGTGTGTGACCTATCTCATAGAACGTTCCCGGAATTTTAGAAATAATTATTATTACTCGCAAACCGGGACCCACGCATGCACGAAAGCTAGGAAATTATAAGTAACAGCGGTGTGCGAATTTAAAACTTAAAGGAAATAGTAAAGTAATATTATTTCATTTAGTAACATCAACTGTATATAGAGAGTTGACATATTGCAAAAACGTGATAAATCATTGCAGCTGAGACGAAAAAATTAATATAGAATTTTGTTGGAATCGTAAACATTTTTCGTATTTGAAGAGAAAATTCCTTTCGCCAAATTTATTCTTAACATTTTTGAGATACGTTCACAAGAACATCAGATCCTCCTTGAAATACCGGCGAGGACGTTACGATTTTCGGTGTCTTCAAGCGTTTTGCAGTAACTGTAGATTCTGTCATAGGTTTTTATCAAAACGTTCAAGATAAGATATTTCTTAAAGTAGTTACCAAAGTAATGAGCATTTGATATAATTTCTAATGCAAATGGCCATTTGCGTCATATTTGTAGATTTACTTAAACATGAACACTCATTGCCAAGAAATGTATTCTTCCTCAAAAGGATTCGACAATTAATATGTCTAAGATCAATTTAAAATCTTTCTATAATAAGTTATCTCTCTAAAGAGTGCCTTAATTAGATATTAAAATGACGAATATATACGGAATAAATTTTTTCCCAAGGTTAGATCAATGCGAAAATGTGGAAAGTTGACAGTTTATTTGACTTATCGGACAGCAAGTGATACATTTTTAGCTGAAAACAAAAGAACTCGCTTCCCATTTTATTTTGAGCGTTTTTTCTGTATTTGTTACTTAAGTGTCCCGCTCTAAGATTAAAAGGCAAAACAGAGTGGCCAAATATATCCTAAGATTTCGCGAGAATAACTAATCTTTCGCCCATAGCGAAACTATGCTATGCAAAAATTATCATCTCACATGCCTCCATTTTAACATTAGTTTTTCTTTGGCAGGCATTTCCACAGTATCTTGTGCGGATTCTGCTTACATCCCAATTTTCAGCGTAGTAAAACAGACTACTGGTAAATCAGTTTACTTCTACATTTTGTGGCAAAAATTTCAGAACTTGGCAAAAAATTGCATCTTAAATCTGAATATATTGCTTGCTTCTCAAAAACGAGGTGATTCTTTACACATGTCTTCAAAGATTTCTACTTGAACAATGATCAGATTTCCGGTTCTAGCATGGATTAATCTGAAAGCTTTATTGCTCATATTAATGTTCTTTTATAGTCAAATGCACAAAACATAATAGCTATTGTTCTACGATATTGAATAACATAGGAAAGTTTGTGGATGTCTGTCAACCTCCAATTTCACCCAAATCCTGCCTATCTTCCTTCAATATATAAGACTGAACATTAAGTTCTTTATTTAAAGGTTTTTTGAGTGTCAAACGCACTCAAAAACCAAAATAACACGGCCAAATACATAGAAACTTTGAATGAGGTAGGTTGCCTGAAAGGTGGACTTAACCTGCTCACGAGCAGTGCACTAAGTCAAATCTTATAAAAGTAAAATTCGACACTCAGGATTTATACTTACTAGCTACTTTGGTAACCATGTCCAATGAGAGAAAGACGAGAAAAAGTGGCAAACGGTCATCCATCGCGTCCGATCTTGATCAGCAAATAATTTAACTTATCAAAAGTTGCCTTAATATTTAGCATATTAACGAAGCAAAATTCACAAAATAAATCTTTGGAATGCCATTACACATCAGATGAAATCTCGTGCGTATTATCTCTACGCTCAAAAAAGTATTTGACAACAAACTTTGCTTTTTACAGTCCTAGTATGGCGCCTGGTGGGATCTGGCACACGCATCAATTTACCGCAAACAAGCTAACGCGGAAATTATCTTGATTAACGACAGCAAGCACTCTGTCACTCACACGCGAACTCCTGTCAACACACTACTCACTCGAGCAAAAATCGTCTGTTCTTACAATGAAATTCACCTAGTTTTACGAAGTTATATGTTCACACTTTTTTCCAGCCATGGTTACCCTCAAGAGCTTTTTGTGCATTGATGCATGAGACGAAACAGACAAGGAACAAGATTGCTTCGATCAGGTGCCCAAACAAAAACACTGGGGAAAACTTCCATACATTAAGAACGTGTCCGAAAACGTTAAAGGCACCTGAGGAAGCACCAACTTCAATTGGCGCATAAACCAACGACTAGGCTGCGAAACTAGCTTTTCCGTACTGAGCATACAGTTGGCTACTGGATAAAAAGAAGTAGTTTACAAGATTCTCTATGGCAGTCGCAATGCACTGTATTGCGTTCACATGGGCAAAGTGGCATCTATGTGCCTACACAAACACTAATTGACAGTAAAGCGATGAAACCACTGGTCTTTATTTGCCAAACATAAACTGGAAACTGGGAGAACATTTGCATTGATGATTCCTGACAATGGAAAAAAAGACCGAGACTATTTGAAGGCCCTTCAATCCGATGACTCGTGCATTAATCGGCACATCGAATTGGACGTCGTGCACAGAAATGTAAAAGAAAAATGGACAAGGCGGCAGCCAATCCGGAAAAGATGTCAGCACACAGTGAGAGCCATTCGCAGGAATGTCTAGGCAATATCGAAATTTTTCAGTAAATTTTAAATTCTATGCGTTTCGCAATTTTACTGACGTTTGAAGGTGATCGGAGAACTAACGCCAAATATTAACATAATAAAGTCTGTTATGATTCCCTAAAGAAATTCCTACTATCGAATGAAACGTAGTTGGATGACTATTTTCTCATATATATATATATATATATATATATATATATATATATATATATATATATATATATATATATATATATATATATATATATATATATAGGCAGAATAACTT
>WEDG01003842.1:0-33364 GCA_017591395.1 Schistocephalus solidus
AGATTTTCTACAAAGGAACGAACATTCCAGGCTGCTAGTGTGAGTGGACTCACCCGAGCAGCCTGGAGGGTATGGCGAGGGGGATGGGGACGGGGGTATTGTTGTTTATTTGAGTCTTACGGCCGCGTCTTTTGCAATCTGTGAGCCGCAGCCGGCTGCAGAAGACAAGATAACCAGCATTTGTTTAGGGCACCTTTTCTAGCCCCCTCCTCTACAAGGAGGCACGCAGTGCTGTCCCTAAATAGGGCTGCTCAGGCATCCCAGGCGGCTGCCGAACTCCACTATGGGTCACGGTTTTGTTTTCGTGGGAGAACAACCCGAGTTAGCTTTGGCCGCCTACGGGGTTGCTGTCGCCCCCCACCGTAGGACATTTTGAGAGGGGGGAGATGGGAAGTTCGGGAGTCAGACATACCGGGTGTGGAGGCACACACAACACCAGAGACCCTCACCTAGTTTAGCCCGCCGGTCTTGACGGTTACCCGGGGTGTGGCCGATGGGAAGAACCCAACTTCAAGGAGCCACAGGTGAGAGTTGGGTACCAGTTAGAGGTGGCCACAGGAGCATTCACCACCTTTACGAGACAAATGGAGCGACCAAATGCTATGTGTGTGGTGCAACCCCTAACTAGTATCCCCACACCCCGGCTCTTAGTAGTCGAGGCAGATTGACAAGTCCAACAAAGACAAGGGAGACTGGCCATCATCAGCCAGTAGTACCCAACCCCAAATGGTGTTACACACGAGGTTCAAACCCGCGACCTGTTTGATCAGAAACCCAATGCTCTAACCACTGTGCCATTGCAATGAACATGATAAAAAAAACAACCAGGTTAAGGACCTGCAGAATCAAATACTACAATGTATTGGCTCTGTTAGATAGCATGCGTCTTGAAAACTGCACGAACAGCGGTCTGTATTGGTTTTGGTCTCTTTTTGGTCGTGGTTGTAAATACCTTCTATCGCGTCTTCGTGCGGCGGTTGCCTGGGACGCTATAACCATTTCAAGGATCCCAGTAGTACCCTTTTTCTCTTTGCTATTTCTCTATGCCTGCATTTCCCGCAGGCCACCTGTTCATGTAACAATCACAGTGTCTGACACCCAGTTGAATAATATCGGCTGCTTTTTATTTTGCAAACGGGCAGGTAATTTTAGTCAACAACTTTTGAGACAGCCGGACGTTTTAAACGCAGTAGTAGTGTTACTAGTCCAGTTCCCTTAATAATTATCGGGATAAAAATGCACTGAAGAAATTATATTTCCTACCTGGATAAACCTTTCCAGGTAGATCATAGGGCGATAGGTTCTGGGTGATACTAAAAATGAGGAAGTATGGAAAACAACGCTTATGAGGGATCTTTAATGTTTCTGCGGACAGTCCTCTCTTCATGAGGCCTCCCCAGCGCAACTTGAAACATTTGGGCAATTTTTTTTAAGCAGAAGAGATACCATTCGGGGCATGATGCTTTACAATCTACCCTGCTTGCATAAAGTGATATGGGCTGTACGTTTTCGGGTGAAGCCCCAATCCAGAGCTCATACAAGTCCTGACGTAGTGTTAGTAGCAAAACACCTACATGTATTACTAACAAGGACGGGGATGAATGGAATCGCCATGCTTGGCTTTTTTGTCGCCATCAACCGGATATACGTCAATCACATGAAGGTGTTTGAGCTCCAGGTCTCTTTGGGCTGATGTTAGGAATTGGTTGGCTGACGGTAGCCATTAAGTCCGAGCTGGACACTCAACTCTATCCGGTATCTATTGGCATTACCTGGTGATTACTGCTCATCTATTACAAGCAATGACCGATCACATGAAACACCAACCAGGATTCTGAAATGTGTTTACGATTAGGAAGGGTTAATTAAGTGGGATTGTAATATTGATTATCGTACGATATACTTCTAGGATGTTGAAGACACACCAGGATGCCGACTTCTAAATGCTCTATTTCGGCCACTTGCGAAAACCGCACTCGATAAATATTACTACTTAAGTATTCGAAATTTTTAATTGATTTTCGCTGTCTATAAAGTAAAACATATTTTATTAAAAACGTAGTTCATTATACTTTTCCTTTACTCATTTAGGGGAAAAACTTGCCTTTAACTTAAATACTTGAAGAAAGGACGTTTTAAGGTTTAAATAGGTTTTTTCATCCCAGACTAGTTTTGAACCCGATCTGCCGTTGCATTTGTATTTTGAGTTTGGAGCCTACAGGCTGTATATTTTCCATGTTACATACAATCCTGTATACCAGTAGGAAGAAAGTATATAGAGCTCATACAACTTTCCCATGAATGTGGACTATGCTCAATATTTCGTGAAATGAATTAATCAACGAACAAATCCAATGTCATTTGAATGTAAATTGCACCATCTCAGAAAATCTACTCGCAATAAACTTTACTAAGACCTAAACATACACCTGATTTAAGTACAAAATTCAAAGAAGATATTTTTTGGGGAGTGCTTGCCATAAACTATATTCTATTTTATAAGGGCATCAAAAATCGATGGAAAAATGCGCATAAAGTAATAATTGGTTATCGAATAGGGGTTTTGTAGGCGGCTTCCAAAGAAAATCCTTTCATAGCCGACCCCTCACGTGTCTGAAATATTTTAGGATTATGCTGCACGATAACCAAAATCACAACCCAACTTATGTAAGTAATCCCCCCCCTATTCGAAAATGCATTTAAAAAATGTCGGTTAGCCTTTCATCAGATCGGTTACTGTACATTTCTCTGACTGCCAAAGACAACAGGAGCGGAGGTAAATTCTTCATGGTCCTACTCCTTATTTGATCCTTTTGGCTAGTTTTCTAGTCTGTTATTTCTCTTCTAGTCTTTTCTCCGTCCCCAACATAACCCGCATCCCATACTTTATCCTTTTTCTCGAGTAAGAGGTTCCATAAATTTTCTCATCGCTTGCTTTCCAACTGACGTGACACCTTATAAGACAGTTTTAAGACAATTGTTATTACTTTGGGAAGACGGAGGGCAAAATTACAACCGGTAAGATCGGAAATGTGAAGGTAGTGGGATGGAGAGAGTGTGGATTTGCAGAATTGCCGCGGTCAATGTGTGACTTTTGGCAGCGTCTGTCCACGGGCTTGTGAACTAGGCTTCTGGTTTCATTATCAGACATCAAGATGGCTACGAACGGGCTTGTCATCAGAGAGTTCGGAGCTGCAATCTACAGTGGATGCGCTCTATCATAAACTGTTAACTAAAATTATGAAATATATTTTTAAAACTAGAAAAGATTTCTTAAGAAGAGTTATAATATTAACTAGCGGCGAGCATACTCCCAGACAGTCCTGTCACTTTAGGACCCCGGCTTTTGAGCTAGCTCCTCTTTGGTCGCCTAAAAATACCACATTCTGAAAAAATTACTACTTAAGTAGCATAATTTTTTCCCATTGGTTTTCAATGCCTTTGTAAATTCAAATATGGTTCATCAAAAACATATAAGAAAATAAACTGCCTTGTGCTCATTTGGTTACGAAGTACCTCTTCAAATTCCATGCTTGAGAGAATGATATCAGCCGGTTTTTAAAACAAACTTTCAAAATTCCTGAATAATTTTGACCCTGAGTTTTTTGTACCTAAAGTCAGGGTTTCCAGACTACAAGCTTTATACTTTCCGTGTATCAAAAATCCTCCATGTATATAGGCTTCTAAGAAAACATGCTAATATAGGGCTTATCTAATTTGTAGTGGATGTGGACGATGTTGTAATCTTACAAGCAGCATTAATAACTGTGCAGGTGCGATGCCTTATGCATAGAAATTTTGCGCTCCTAAGAAATATCCCAATGAGGAACTTTCTCAAACCAAAACATACAATCTCTTAAAGAATAAAATTTGAAGAAGTCGTAATTTGCCACCAACTGGGTACAATAAAAAATATTTTTGTCCATATCTTCTATAAAATGTATTTGAATTTGTAAGGTCATTGGAAATTAATGGAAAAAATGCATGCTACTTAAGTAGTTATTTTTTACAGGGTATAATTTTTGCAGAGGGCTTAATGAAGCTGGCGTCCTGGCGTGAAAGAAAGGTTTTGGGATTACGTTATACGATAATTAATATGACACCTCTTCGCTAAGTACTCTTTTTTTAATCAAAAACACGTTCCAGAATTTCAGTTAACAGTTCAGGAGAAAGCAAATCTATTGTAGACCAACCTGACTTAGCCCGTATCAAATAAAGAAGGAGGATATTGGCTTATGTACTTTGGTAAGACACCTAGTCTTTTGACCAATACCGCCGGCGTCCTTATGAGAGGTGAAGAACTTAGGCACATTGATGGAGTCTCACGAGGAAGTGTGAACTACGTGGGAAAAGTTTTGCCTGAAAAAACTGAGCTGCAAGTTGATTGCACACAAAATGGTTGAGTTCAGGCGAAACGCTTAAGTTGTGCGGAAGCTTGCTACAGCTTGCATCGCCGTTTCCCTCATAGTATTTTAGATTTTCACTCGCCTGCAAGAGATTCGATTACGAGAAAATGCTTACTGGTTTCGTGGGTCTTACTAGTTTGAGCAACGAGCGTAATAAAAGTGGTCTTCCACTCAGAAAGGTCGCAACATAGCGGGGTTTTGTGTTAGTCTTTTGGAATTTTCCTGCTTTCGACATCTGGTGACTGCAGAACTAACTTACGAGGTAGACGGCGGCATGTTCTGCCCGCCCTTGCAGGATAACCTAAAGAGTTGAGCGAACAGTGCAAACCTTTGACTAAGGATTTCAAAGTTGAGCGTCTCAAAGCTGCTTGTGGCCATCACACCGAAATCTGTTCCTTTGTGGTAACGACCGCGGAGATGTGACAGTATAGAAATGGGAAACTAGAGTTTCGTACTAAAAACATCTATCGTTGCTAAAAAGCCGTACTTCAGCCCGTTCTCTCTCTCTCTCTCTATGTAATATTTGAAAGATGGACACTTGACTTACCGTCTTCGGTATGCTCTGTCTTCGCTTATCTATCACACGAAAAAAAACGCTTCAGTAAATGTTCTCAAACTGCAACTTAGTTGCTTCCATCGTTTAGCCATACCTCATTCCCCTGGACGATAAACTGGGATTCAAACACGAACCCGTAGGACTTCAAATTTGGTTGCTTATCGACTTGGTTTTCCTTCCAGTTTATATGCCGTCGCCTGTGTGAGTTCTAGCCTCTACAGTCAGCCTAAACGGGCCGCGTGGTAAATGCGCTGGACAAACACGGGGACCAAATCAGGGTGCGGCAGGCGTTATTATTAACTGGGATGCGCTCCCCTGACAAATGCCGAATATGGGAGTGGGTGCGCGGGTTCAACCTGGGCACGCGTAGGTGCAGCCTCATGCCGCAGCCCGCACTCAATGGGAGATGATTCATCTGTGCCCGACACCGCCTCCAGTCTTCTTGACTCTGTATGCACACCAGGCCCAGGCGAAAAGGGAAGAGTGAGTGTGGTGGATGCAGTCAAGGCTATTATCACATAAAACTAATTTGCGTGCACGTCACCGTCCCTGCACCACCATGGTGTGGAGCATACGGTGGGCATGGTCGGATTATGATGGTCAAACTGACAGTCCAACCAAAAGGCGACGATTGTACTCCATCGTATTAGGGCATATTTTCGGCTATAAATTATGTTTTATGTGAATTTATGTTCAACGTAGTCTTATCTTGAGCTTCAGAGAGAAGGATGGGGAAAATAAAAATGAGGTGGTCAGTCCAGATTTTCACCGTTCCGAATATACAGCAAAATTTCTTCACTGCATGCAACATCAACTGTAAGACCACCCACGAGTGCCAGGGCAAAAACCGCCCCCCCCGATACTCCATCGTCCCACTGAAAAATCTCCACGTGACACAATGTTGGAACAGGAAACTGCGAATAAGTGCTCGAATGTGTCTGAAGCAGGCTCCAAAGGGTCATGTGGTCGTAAAGAAATATCCCTAGCCACCCCCCTCTGAAATCAATTTCAAGACCGCACCATAACCCGTGAATTTGGCATATCCTTACTTCACTCAAACGCTATTTTTTTAAATGCTGCTCCTTGTGCCTGCGACAAGGGTATCAGCAAAAGCTTACTCAATTATTGTCATCTCTTAGTAACGAAAGTTAGCACACAATCCAATTATATAAGCAGAAAAATAGGTTTTTTTAAGGGTGGATATCTCCGATACCATTTTAATTGCTAAAAGTGGTCTCCTTCGAAGATTTGCGTTCAGCCTCGAGCAAGAAGGCACTCGCTTTTTACTGTATTTTCAACGGCCTTTAAAATAAGATGCGTTTGTTTCACCATTTCACGCGTGGTGATAGAGGAATTAGCCTAGCGATTATGTATCTTCATTTAACTCTAGAAGCGTTGTTATAAAAAGATTTTTTCTCGAAAACGCGCTTTTCAGGATAATCGTTTGGTGTTACCAAGAGCGGATACTTAAGAAATCTTTGTGAATAGCAACCTATCAGAAAATTTTACGAGGAATAGATGCGATTTATTTTCCCAAAACACAAACCAACCACGAGAGTAAAATAAAAAACAGACTGATGAGTTACCACCTTTCCATCAACGCAGCCCATCGGGACTAGATGCTTCAGCAAGAGAACGTCAATTAGGGCCCAAATGGGACAAAAACCGGACGCTAAAAGGGCGAAGCCATTGCATCAACCCTAGGTACGAGGACCAGGGGCTGATGCCGCATCCGCCTTACCTCGACAGCCGACCACGATGACTGTGGCAAGTGAGAGTCAAGTGCTGGTTGTATAAGGCTCCCTTTCTGATATTTCGGTTTTTGAAAGCGACACGATTCACCAGCGTCTCGCAGGTTAAACAAAATCCTTACTTGTGTGTGACTTTGTGCACAGGGAGGTTGATTTGTAGCGTTGCATCACTCAATCACAAGCGCTCTCTCGCTCTCTTCCCGCACCTACCACATTCCAATGGCAAGGCGAAGTCAAACCGAAAGAACCAAGGCCTAGGCGCATCCTTATGCTACAGCTACACAGCCCGTCTACGTGTGTGTCTCACAGGACCTTTTCCCTAACTCCACATCCACCAGGACTCTTTCAGGGGGATTTGAGGATGTCATTTGAGACAGGGCTGCAATAAAGTTACAGTAAGCAGGGTGATTGCATTGTTACCCTCAGTCCTGAGAAGGACACAGTCATCTCATCACTTGGCAACCAACCAAGTCACGACTCCCTGGGCATAGTGATAGGCTTAGGCGTACCTGATTTATTTTAATGAGAATTAAGCTGATTTGCAACAAATAAGGATTTCTCCTTGTAGGCCCACTCCCATAAACTAGCGGCCTGTTTCATTCGACCGCTGCTGCTGAGATTAAGCTCATTGACCGACGTAGCGTAAAAACCTCCACCTGCGTGAGCCACATATACACCTACTTATATTTCGCTCAGGTTTCCCAAGATCACATGGTTCAGGAATGAGCACAATTTGCCAATGCGTATGTACAACGTTTTTAGACGATGTTGGAAAACTATACGAGCCATCTGTGATGTTTTACTGATAACTTGCATTTATAGGCGTGTGTGGGAATAGGCTCACCTTAAGAAGGAGCCATTGCAATCTGACTCTCCGTCCTGTGTTGAGTTTTAGCATCAGTTTGCGATTTTCTAAGCCGCGTCTGTCAACGCACAAGGTTATATTACTCCATGTGTGCAGACTTGTCTATAGTGAGGAATATTCGCTGGTAATCGACCTCACACTCTTCTCCCAGACACTAGTTGGTAAGTCAACTGATAAGGGGAAGGGGGGAGGAAGATGATGCAATGATTGACTTCGCGAGCTGGAAACGAACAAAACACCCGATTTCCAAATAAGCCTGATTTTTTGCGGTCCCTCATACAATTTGGTAGATTAACACCTGTCTAATAACTTGAGTAAGTGCGTTTTTATAATAGGACTTCGTCTGGATAAAAAGGTACATAGGCTTTCATATGATGCAATTCGCCCAAACTAACCAGTTTAAAACCTTGGTTGAATACATGAATAGATACCGCCGTAGTACAAGTAACCGTGTGCCAAATTTTGGGCGGTACCTATTCCCGTATCTTCACGCCAACACAAAAAAATCCAACCTCCCTCGGAATTTGGCGCAGGCTGCCTGCCTACTCCCGTGATCTGCTAAATATCTTCCGCACGGAGAAATTCATTTTTATGCACCAGCACAAAATTAATAAGCCAGCCCCTGCTGACCTGATGAATTTCCATAACAACGGTTTGTTCTTTTTATTACTTACTGCTTAGTTCCCCATGCTATAATATAATATAGGCAGAGGTCAACATCAGACGTCGTTCAAGATGTGCTTCGTGGGTATCAGGCCGCGGAGAAATTGGGGGATTCAGAGCTCACTTTTGCAGTAGACCACCTTTGTAACTGTTTGCATTTTTCGATTTATTTTTGATTCTAACTCATGCGAACTGACTCACCATTAAAGAACTGAGGTACCAACAAACGGGCCATCATACCAGTACCGTGCTTGATAGCGTACTGCCAGTTCGTAGGTTCGAGGCAACTTTAGTGGGCGGCGGCTAGTGTATGCACTTGTTGCATCATGATCATCGGCTCCTTCTCCATGTGGCTTCTCTGCTGCACGTGTGCTCTGAAGTTGAGAATATCACGGGGCGATCAGCGCCATGGGTTGGAAGGTTGCCAACTGAAAATTACACTTAGACCTTGCAGTCAGTCCAAAACGTGTTGTGTGTAGTGGCTGACTAGGGGTCTGAGAGTCAGGCTGCGATGGCTCTGTCTAAACGTTACCTCCGGCTATCTCGCACATGTGAGATGTGAGCCATTCAACCCCCTGTTGTGTGAAATCCTGGTGCACGTGTTTTGGGGGCCAGGTCTTGTACGTAGTGCACGTAGACGAGGTCACCAGCAGCTGCGCCCACTGCCGCATCAGACAACTGACCGGCACGGACAGTGGTTTGACTGTGGGGGTTGGGGAGAGAGTGAGGTCGACAGCTCAGCGCATGTTCCTCACTATAAACAATCTGACGCGCTTAAAACTATCACGGTGCGCTAAAAGCCGTGGCTTGGAAGGTTGCCAACTGACGGGATAACTCGGACCGCGTGGTCAGCCCAATGTGTGTTTGTGCGGAGTGGCTGACTGGCGGACTGAGAATCAGGCTGCAATGGCTCCTTCTTAATGTGACCTTTATGGCACTCCCACTTCGTGGGATCCGAGCCAGGTGTGGTGATACGCCCAAGGGCGGTTTTGGCCGCGCCAGCCACCTGCGTCCTCTCCCATCTCCGGTCTTCTTGACTCTGTCTTGACACCGGGCTCAGGAGGGGGAGGAGGAGAGAGTGTGGTAGATGCAGTGCAAGTGTACTATCACTTTTAACTAAATCACGCGCAAGTCACCGTCACTGCACCACCCTTTCGTGGAGCATACGGTGGACATCGTCGGACTACGACGGTCGAACTGTCGTGTGTGTGTGTGTGTGTGTGTGTGCGTCTGTGTGCGTGCCCATTAAACGGGCCACGTGGTAGATACGTTGGACCAACACGTGGGCCACATTAGGGCACGGAAGCGTTATTCGGGTTGCGCTCCCATAACAAATGCCGAACAAAGAGGTGTGGTGGCACGCCTAGGGACGTCTAGGACTTCGGGGACCTAGCCGCGCCAGCCATCGGCGTCCTCTCCCGCCTTCGGTCTTCTTGACTCTGTCTTGACACCGGGCTCAGGTGGGGGAGGAGGAGAGAGTGCGGTAGACGCAGCACAAGTCTACTATCACTTTAAACTAAATCACGCGCAAGTCACCGTCCCTGCTCCACTTTCCCATGGAGCATACGGTGGACATCGTCGGACTATGACAGTCAAACTGTCGTGTGTGTGTGTTTGTGGGGGTTGTAGGGGGTACTAGTTAGGGGTAGCACTACACAGATAGCATTTGGTCGCTCCATTTCTACCATTTCTCTTCTCCCGCTCTCCTCACCCTTCCCTCCTTCCCCACGGTCGAAAAGTCCTACGGTGAGGGCGACATGCAATCCCGTAGGCAGCCCAGGCGAATCGGTCGTTCTCTCACTAGCCCAAATCGTGACCCATAGTGGAGTTCGGTAGCCGCCTGGGTGACTAAGCAGCCCTATTTAGGGATAGCACTGCTTACCCCCTCACGGGGGGAGGGGGCTAGAAAAGGTGCCCTAAACAAATGCTGGGTCTCACGACAGCTGCATCAGACCGTGGCTAGCAGACGGCAATTACATGCGGTCAAAAAAATCTAAACAATATCAACGACAACTCCTCTCCAAATCCCTCCAACCTTACTCTTCGGGGTACCCTCCAGGCTGCTCGGGCGAGTCCGCTCACACTAGCAGCCTGGAATGTTCGTTCCCTTTTAGACAATCGGAGGAGCAACCGGCCGGAAC
Organism: Schistocephalus solidus; assembly: GCA_017591395.1. Taxonomy (NCBI): domain Eukaryota; kingdom Metazoa; phylum Platyhelminthes; class Cestoda; order Diphyllobothriidea; family Diphyllobothriidae; genus Schistocephalus; species Schistocephalus solidus. The sequence goes on from WEDG01003842.1 coordinate 10,383, forward strand.
GGAGGACGGCGCTAGTCACTCGGGAACTGGCGCGCTACAAGGTTAACATTGCTGCTCTCAGGGAGACCCGATTCTCTGAACAGGGTCAGCTGGAGGAGGTGGGTGCCGGCTACACCTTCTTCTGGAGCAGCCGACTAAAGGCAGAGCGACGCGACGCTGGTATCGTCTTTGCCATTTGTAATGGCATCGTGGGACATCTGCCCTGTCTACCGCAGGGTATCAATGATCGCCTTATGAGCCTCCACCTGCCTCTTCGGGGAGACAATTTCGCCATCATCATCAGTGCCTACGCTCCCCCCAATGACGAGCTCTGATGAGGCGAAGGAAAAATTCTACGAGGATCTACATTCCCTCTTGGCGACTGTGTTGAAGGCGGATAAGTTAATTGTCCTTGATGACTTTACTGCCCGCGTCGGCACCGACTGTGCCTCGTGGAGAGGAGTGCTGGGTCCTCATGGTCTCGCTGGCTTCAATGACAACGGTCTTCTTCTCCTGTGAACCTGCGCTGAGCACCGCCTAATTCTGACCAACACCTTATTCCACCTCCCAAAGCGGCTAAAAGCGACCTGGGTACATCCTCGATCGAGACACTGGCACCTCTTGGACTATGTTCTCGTCCGGAGACGAGATAAACAAGACGTGCTGGTGACAAAGGCGATCCCCGATGCCGATGGATATACGGATCACCGCCTCGTCATCTCCAAGATGAGGCTCTGTCTGCAATCTCGCAGGAGACCCCAAGGTAAGCGACCACAAGGTAAGTTGAATACTGTTTGTTGAATGTGCCTGCTCACCATCTTCATTTCAGCAACGAACTGGCCAACCGTCTAGCCAACCTTCCAGTCGCCGACGCGGACATCTCCGTGGAGAACCGCTGGTGTCAGCTGAGAGACACCATCCAATCCACTGCCCTGGATGTCCTCGGCCGCGCACGTCGTCAGCACCAAGACTGGTTCTGTGACAACGACGCAGCTATCAACGCTCTGCTCATCGAAAAGAACTAGTTACACAAAGCCTACATCGATCGCCCTACCGCTACAAACAATACAGCCTTCTACCGAAGTCGCCGCCTTGTACAGCAATGGCTGCGGGAGATGCAGGATGCCTGGATGATGCACATAGCCGAGGAAATCAAAGGGTACGCGGACCAAACGAATGGAAGAACTTCTTCGCCGCCACCCAGGCTGTCTACGGACCTCCCGTCAAAGGCGCCGCCCCTCTTCTCAGTGCTGACGGCAGGACGCTGCTCACTGAGAAGACGCAAATCCTGACGCGATGGGCAGAACACTTTCAAAGCGTTCTCAACCAGCCCTCCACCATCTCGATCGCCTGCCTGAAGTGGAAATCAACGCCGACCTCGATCTCCCGCCCTCTCTCCAAGAAACCATCAGAGCCGTGTAGTAACTCTCCAGCGGGAAAGCACCTGGCTCGGACATGATCCCTGCTGAGATTTACAAGCATGGTGGACCCCAGCTGATGAATCAACTCACAGGGTTCTTCTAGGAGATGTGGCACCAAGGATAAGTCCCTCAGGATTTCAAAGATGCCACAATTGTCCCCTCTACAAGAAGAAAGGGAACAGCCAACTCTGCGAAAACCACCGAGGAATTTCGCTACTGAACATCGCTGGAAAGATCTTCGCCCGCATTCTCCTCAACCGCTTGAACGCTCACTTGGAGCAAGGACTGCTACCGGAAAGTCAATGCGGCTTCCGACGGCACAGAGGAACAATCGACATGATCTTCGCTGCTCGCCAGCTGCAAGAGAAGTGCCAAGAGATGCGGAATCACCTCTACAGAACCTTTGTGGATCTGACGAAAGCCTTTGACACGGTGAATCGCGACGGGCTGTGGAAAATAATGCAGAAATTCGGCTGTCCTGAACTTTTCACGCATATGGTACGTCAGCTTCACGACGGGATGATGGCGCACATTGATGACAACGGGACAGTATCTGAAGCATTCGCAGTGATTAACGGAGTGAAGCAGGGCTGCGTCCTTGCGCTTACCCTTTTCAGCCTCCTGTTCTCTGCCATGTTAATGGATGCCTACCGTGACGAACGCCCCGGGATCCGCATCGCCTACCGGATGGACGGCCGACTCCTCAACCAACGAGGGATGCACTTCCACTCGCGTGTCTCCACAGCCACCATCCATGAACTTCTATTCGCTGACGACTACGCACTCAATACAACGACAGAAGAGGAAATGCAAAGGAGCATGGACCTCTTCGCTGCCGCCTGTGACAACTTCGGACTTCGCATCAACACTGAGAAAACGGTTGTGATGCATCAACCGTCGCCAAACACTCTCTACACCGCAGCTCACATCAATGTCAATGGCGCCCAACTTAAATCTGTGGATACCTTACGTACCTAGGCAGCAATCTCTCACGCAGCATCAAAGTTGACGATGAGATCACCCATCGGATCGCTAAAGCCAGCCAAGCCTTTGGACGCATGCAATATGTGGTCTGGAACCGACATGGTCTCCACCTCAGCACCAAACTCAAGATGTATAAAGCTGTCATATTGCCGACGCTGCTGTAGGGAGCCGAGACGTGGACGATCTACTAAAAGCAGGCGCGGAAGCCCAACCACTTCCACCTCAGCTGTCTCCACAGAAAACTAAAGCTGATTTGGCAAGACAGGAGACCGGACACGAAAGTGCTAGAACGAACAGGCATTATCAGCATTTACGCTCAGTTGAAACAAACGCAACTGCGCTGGAGCGGTCACCTTGTGCGGATGGACGACGAAAGGCTACCCAAACTACTCTTCTATGGAGAGGTCGCTACGGGTTCTCGTCAACAAGGGGGTCAAGTATGACGCTAGAACGACACCCTGAAGACCTCCCTGAAGCAATTGAAGATCAACCCGGAGTCCTGGGAGTACCTTGCCCGGAATCGATCGGCTTGGAGGAGAACAGTGAAGACAGGGGCAGCAATCTACGAAGCCAACAGGATCGCCACTGCCAAGACCAAAAGAGTGGCACGAAAGTCACCAGCGCCCCGGACCAACATCACCAATGCTCAGGCCCTTCCAACATGCCCGTGCTGTCACCGCACCTTCCGCGCGCGAATCGGCCTAGTCGGACATCTTCGGACGCAATGCACCAACAGTCCGACAATTAAAAATTCTACGTCAACTTCTGCCAAACCTCCTTTGGAATCCCCGACCCTCACCCCTGGCATCAATGCTATTAGTCCCACCATCATCGAGACCAAATCACAATGCTCAGCACATGTTACCCCCACCACCACCACAACCACCACTACCACCATCAGCGATGGGGACTCTCTCCTAAACTGTCTTCATTGCGACCGCACATTCAACTCACGCATCGGCCTGGTTGGTCACTTGCGAATCCATCGTACAGAGACTGGTTAACCAGTGCCTGGAGCTTCAACACACAGCAGAGATCGCCGCCTCCACTGCCCTCACTGTCCTTCCGAATTCACTCATGCATAGGCCAATACGGCCACAGGCACATCCATGAGAGCGGAATTCACCGCAATGTCGACAACACCAACACACCATACACACCCTCCGCTCCAGTCATTCTAACCACCACTGCCAACCCCACTACCATGAATGACACCCCCTAGCCTCTTCCGATTTTTCCTGCCCACACTGCGCCCGAAAATTCAACTCACGCATCGGCTTGATCGGACACCTGCGAATCCATCGCATGGAGGCCGTTGAACCAGCGCCTGGGGCTCCGACATACAGTCGCCGCGCCCGCCTCCACTGCCCTCACAGCTCCCGCACATTTACACACCGCATGGGCCTATTAGGACACATGCGCCTCCACGACAACCTCCGGTAAACCACCGGATTCTAAGCTACATCAGCGCACACTACCTACACCAATGCATCGACAACACCCTCACAATCACCATTTACCAGAGTATATCACGGTTTCCTAGAAACCGTGGCTGGGAAGGCTGCCAATCTGACACTTACACCAGACCATGCCGCCGGCTCAGTGTATGTGCTGTGTGTGTCGAGTGGCTGACCAGTGGACTGGGAGTCAGACGGCGATGGCTGCTCCATATCCCCTGAGTTAGTGAATCCTGGTGTGTGCGTTATGGGGGCCAGGTCGTGCTGTGGCGCGCGAAGATGGGTATGGCGATCCGTCAGCCAATGCGCCCACTCCCACATAAGACAACTGATCGACTCGGACAGTGGTCTGATTGTGGGGGTAGGGTAGAGAGTGAGGTCATGATCTCAGCACATTTTCCTCACTATAAACAATCTGACGCGCTTGAAACTATCACGGTGCGCTAAAAGCCGTGGCTTGGAAGGTTGCCAACTGACGGGATAACTCTGACCGCGTGGTCGACCCAATGTGTGTTTTGTGTGTGATAGCTGACTGGCGGGCTGAGAGTCAGGCTGCAATGGCTCCTACTTAATGTGGCCTTTATGGCACTCCCACCCCGTGGGATCTGAGTCAGGTGTGGTGGTACACCCAGGGGCGGGTCCGGCCACGCCAGCCACCTGCGCTCTCTCCCATCTCCGGTCATCTTGACTCTGTCTTGACACCGGGCTCAGATGGCGGAGGAGGAGAGAGTGCGGTAGCTGCAGCGCAAGGCTAATATCACTTAAAACAAATTCACGCGCATGTCACCGTCCCTGCACCACCATTGCATGGAGCATACGGTGGACATCGTCGAAATCGACGGTCGAACTATCGTGTGTGCGTGTGTGTGTTTACGGTGTAGGGTTACTAGTTAGGGGTAGCACCACACACCGCATTTGGTTGCTCCATCTGTCTCGTATAGGTGGTGAATGCTCCTGTGGCCGCCTCTAACTGGTACCCAACTCTCACCTGTGGCTCCGTCGAAGATGTTATTCCCAGCGGCCACAACCCGGGCACCTGTCACGACCGGCAGGCTAAACCAGGTGAGGGTCTCCGGTGTTGTGGGTGCATTCAACCTCGGTTTGTCTGACTCCTGAACTTCCCACCTCCCTCCTCCGAATAAAGTCCTACGGTGGGGGCGACAGCAACCCCGTAGGCATCCAAAGCTAACTCGGGTCATTCTTCCACTAAAACAAAACCGTGACCCATAGTGGAGTTCGTTAGCCGTCTGGGATGTCCAAGCAGCCCTATTTAGGGACAGCACTACTTGTCTCCTCGCGGAGGAAGGGGCTAGAAAAGGTGCCCTAAAAAATGCTAGGTATAGCCTCTTCTGCAGCCGGCCGCGACTCGCAGATCGCAAAAGGTGCATTTGTAAAACTCAAATAAACAACAATACCCCCCGTCCCCATCCCCCTCGCCATACCTTTCAGGTTGCTCGGGTGAGTCCACTCAAAATAGCACCTAGAATGTTCGTTCCCTTTTAGGAAATCCTAGGAGCAACCGGCCGGAACGGAGGATGGCGCTAGTCGCTCGGGAACTGGCGCACTACAAGGTGGACATTGCTGCTGTCAGCGAGACCCGATTCTCTGAGCAGGGTCAGCTGGAGGAGGTGGGTGCCAGCTACACCTTCTTCTGGAGCGGCCGGTCAAAAGCAGAGCAACGCAAAGCTGGTGTTGCCTTTGCCATCCGGAAAGACATCGTGGGGACATCTGCTCTGTTTGCCGCAGGGTATCAATGATCGCCTGATGAGCCTCCGCCTGCCTCTTCGGGGAGACAATTTCGCTACCATCATCAGCGCCTACGCTCCCCCAATGATGAGCTCTGATGCGGCGAAGGACAAAGTCTACGACGACCTGCACGCCCTGCTGGTGACTGTGCCGAAGGAGGACAAGTAAATTATCCTTGGTGACTTCAACGCCCGCGTGGGGACGGACCACGCTGCCTGGCAGGAAGTGCTGGGTCCCCACGGTCTCGGTAGCTGTAACGATAACGGCCTCCTTCTTCTGCAAACGTGTGCGCAACACCGTCTCAAGCTGACAAACACCTTCTTTCGCCTTCCGACGTGGGATACGGCCATGTGGATGCACCCTCGCTCGCGGCGCTGGAAGTTGCTGGACTATGTTCTATTCCGGAGGCGAGATCGACAGGACGTGCTGGTAATCAAGGCGATCCGCGATACCGATGGTTGGACAGATCACCGCCTCGTCATCTCCCAGATGAGGCTCCGACTGCAACCGCGATGAAGGCCCCAATGTAGCCAACAACCTGGTAAGTTTTAATACTCTTTTGTTAAATTTGCCTGCTCACTGTTTTGATTTCAGCAACCAAATAACCGAGAAACTGGGGAACCTGCATGCTCCAGATAATAAGGCCACCGTGGAGACATGATGGTGCCAACTGCGAAATGTCATCCAGTTCACCGAACTCGAAGTCTTCGGATGCGCACGCCGACAAAACCAGGACTGACTTGACGACAATGACGCCGACATCAGCAACTTACTCGTGGAGAGGAATGGACTACACAAAGCCTACATGGACTTTCGGACTGACGCCATCAAAGCAGCCTTCTTCAGATGCCGGCGCCTTGTACGGCAACGGCTGTGGGAGATGCAGGATGCCTGGATGATCCGAAAGGCTGAGGAAATCCGGGGGGTATGTGGACCGCGATGAAATTAAAAACTTTTCAAAGCCATCAAGGCCATTTACGGCCCGTGTATCAAGGGGACCGCACCGCTGCTCAGCTCTGACGGCACAACACTGCTGACAGAGAAATCGCAAATTTTGAAGCGCTGGGCTGAGCACTTCAGAAGTGTCCTTAATTGCTCATCAGCCATCTCCGAGGCTGCCATTGACCGGCTCCCTCAAGTGGACACGAACAATGACCTGGATCTGAATACGGCTAGTCGGACATCCATGGCAACCGAGACCTTCTACTAAGTAAAAAGGACTCGAATTTGCTTAGGCCGCCTCCTTTGTACGGCATTTTGAGGTAAGCTGTCAGAGTCGGGGGAGTTACTGAGCATAAGGCTATGCTTTCTACGACAAGCTTGCTTAATCGTTGCTGACAGAACTGGGTCTCTCACACACAGTGGCGTCGTGTGAGACTTGAGGATTGGCATTACTTCTGCTCTGCCATATGTACGGCAATTCGCGTCCAGAGCAGTCTTCCAATTTCGCCGACGTAGTTGTTTGGCACACAACGGCTTCAGACCCAATAAAAGACTCCAGATGGTTCTTGCCATGGCCGTGGGTCCATTAGTCTCATTATCCGACGCCTACTGGTTGTCTCCGGTTTGCGTGCGTCTAAAACGCCAGGAAGTGCGTGAAGGCGTCTGGCGGCCTCCAAGACATTTTTGACGTACCGAAGCGCTCACCAACATTTGGGGTCAGTGCGATTTAGTCCTTAATCGTGTTTGCGTATGACAGGCCATTCCCCTTTGTACAGTCACGCATGTTCTTTTATTGAATAAATTAGTCGCGTCAGACTGACGAAAATTGAAATTTTGTGAACTTATTTCGCTGGGTCCGGTTTACTACTGACCACACCTAACCCTATTCCGGCACCTATTCCAAAGATGCCGACAACGTTAGACCGACAAAGTGGAAAAAAACTGCCTGCGTGCCTCGTGGAGGGAGGGAGGGAGGGAGGGGTGAGCTAATTTGCATGCTTCTGTGAATCTACCTCTCCTACCTAGTTGCTTCAGCGCCATTGATCATTACCCACTACCAGTGACACACACTAGGTCCGCCTACAAGCGCTCGTAGAGAGAGACCATATCGACAGGGCGTTTATTTACTTCTTCAGAAGTGAGTCGCGCGTGAGTGGAGTGGGTCTCCCCTAAGGGGTAAGCTATCTGCAAGCCTGACGAAAAATAGCACGACAAAATGACCCACGGTTATAGAAACGGACGGAGGTGGGGCCCTTAACTACCCTCGAGAGTGTGTCGGCTTAAGCGGAAGTGAACTGAGGTCTGCACGAACTGCAAGTCTCAGTTCTGAGCCGAGAAAAACAGTCGGTACGCATTTCATGTATGTTTGCAAATACAGAAAGTGCTGTCCAAGCCAAATTCACCTACCTGCCACGCTTGACAGGCTTCTACGCACGTCGGTGCAATTTTTAAGGATGAGTATGGAATTTGAAACTTCAGAAAACTCTTAATTGTTTTTGAAACCATCAACAGGTCCTCTTCTTGTGGCGACAGGGAAAAATACAGAACACGCTTGCGGAGATCATAGACACAAGACTTGTCAATGACACAGCTCCCACATGGACACTTTCTAAGTTGCATTTAGCAGGTTAACCTCATAATACAGTGAGTGATGTATGTCAAATAAAGTGCCCACATTTTCGAAAGATCAATAAACACTCGCAAACCGTACTGAGTTATTGGATATTCTTTCAATATAGATGGCCGTTTGCGTCCTATTTGTAGGTTCACACAATAATAAAAACTCATTACCAAGAAAAATCAATGTCCACAACAACAGTCGCATCCTTTCTGTCGCAAACTTCAGGATTTTTCTCAAAACAATCTCGAATCAAAGGATATCAGATCCTGGATATGATGCGAGTACTAAGCGAAAAATTCGTTACACTTGCATCAAATGATCATGCATGGCACTATTACATCCATTCTCTTATTGGAAGGCCAGAATACTGATATTTTATCTTGATATCAACTGATAGGGTTCATAAAATAAAAAAACGGCTGGGTGGGAGCTTAACATTCGGCACCGTGCTGACCTAGACGATGCTCTGCCCATTACATCAAGGAACTTCGAGGAGGTTCTGTTGGTGGGCTGAATCCATGAACCAGCTTTAGGCTTCTAACTTAATCGTTTTCTTGGATTATTGTACGTTTTCACCGAAAGCAAAATAGTTTGTGACTTTTTTAGTCTCGGAAACAATTCTTACAGTAAGCGAAAGTACCCAGTAGCATGATTATACATGAGAGTAGATTTCACATAAACCCCCAATTTTTTATCAAGGTAAAATCGCATTAGAATTCAAGTATTTGCAATGTTCTAGACGAGAGAGAGACTTTTGGCAACAGGAGTATTCTATTTATTTCCACTATGTTAACAGCTTTTTTTCTTTACTTTTTGTATACCCGTGAGGATAGATTCGGGCAAAAGCGAAAAGGCTCAGACAAATAATCTTCAAATTGTTTCCTCATTTTTACTGAAGACCTTCTTTAGATACATGTTTTTATCCTCGGTTGTATGCGTTTATGAGCTTCGGGTGTGCACATTAAACTCTTTAAGTAACGACAAAAGATAAATAATTCATCTGACACAGTAGTGAAAAACTAGGCCACCTCGGTGGGATTCGAACCCACACCAACAAGGGGAAGGCTTTGGTAAAACCAACGCTCAAACTGACTAAGCTACGAGGCCCCACCGGGAGCCGTGAGTTTAATCACACTTGGGTCATGTTAACCACCCAGCCTACTGCAACGTATGGAATCCACCAACTCTGCTACAGTAAGCTGACTGCCCAAGCAGGATTTCCTAAGTAATCAATCTAGAATCCACCAGATGACTAGCAGGCACAATTAATTAGTAGGGGATAATAACTGACGGGAAAAGCACTCATGAGGTCTCAGTGCAGAATCTGCTACATTACGCTTTGACGGGCGGAAGAAGGAAGCAAGCTCAAGACTGTCACTCATATAGTGTGGACAGAAGGCTGTTTTTTATCTTCAAACTCAGTGTCTTCCACACACCCGCCCGGTTCGGCCTGAATAAACCTTGCTTTCACTAACCACACAAATTCTGTGGCCTGTTCCTTACGGCAACCTATGCACCATCTGAGTTTTTGAGACCAGCTTAACTTTCTGCTCTTCCTTGCCTTTCTGCATTCGCATCAGGCGCGACGGCTGCCTTCTGTCGACTTTGCTTTTCGTCGTCTGCCCAAAGGCAACCAGAGTTTTGATTGGCTGGGTTGTTCAGTAGCCGTCACGCTACGATGCGCATCGGCGACGGCAGCTTCTCACGCTGTCCGCGATTATCTCACTCGCATACTGGTCGACATCGTGGCGTGCGGGCCGAACGATCGATGAGCCTGCGTCTTCTGGCCTGTTACAAGTAAGAGAAACTAAATCAGTTTTGCTCTGATATGCTGACGAGACAACTGGCTGACTATCAGTCACCCACATAAAACTTGCTTCGACTTTACTTACAGTGGTTACTGTTAGGCTTATAGTTACGTCTACGATAAGGGTTAGGAGACTGTTTAAAGTTCGTGATAAGAAAATAGTTAGAGCTGAGCCCAAAGTAAGTGCTAACGTTAAATAAGTTCAAGATTAGGTAGCATGAAGCCAGTCGAATCATCTAGGCACACTGGCTCTATGTTTAACCAGTGCCAGTACTGGCTAGTCGAATTTTACCGGGAGCCTCCCCGAATTTTTTTGAGGGTCAATTTTGGCAATAAATGGTTGTGCGACCCTAATAACCTGCAACGAATGCCAGTATGGCCCTACTAATGCATACAATCGATTGACCGGCGTGTACTACGGTAATGGTGACAATAGGAGTAGGCCAGTTTAACGGACGGTAACGCGTGGGCAACGAAACAAAATTTACATGCTCACCGCTATCGTACAGGTGGGCTGGATTTTAGCACTGGATTAGACCATATTACACGCCCCTGTATCCACGCCTACCAAACCCGAACACTAATCCTGACAGTAACGCTAACACCAACCCTATCTACTGTGTTCGTTAGGGTTAGTCGAGTCGCGCAGGGCTCTATTGCCTCAGATCTTAAAATGCGTTCTAATCCGAATTTGTTGAGGTTTTCAGTCATCCCATCAGGTGAACTGAATGCACAAGAAGGGGCATGAGGTGAGTGATTTATAGAAAAAAGCTCTAAAGCATTGGTAGGCTTACAACTCGTGGCACATAATCCCGCTCGCCGAGCTCAACCCTACGTGCTTGGTGCATTTTGTTTTATGGAACCTGAGAACGTACTATACAAGAAAAGAGTGAGGCGATCGTCAGTATCCAACACAAAAACCTCGCATGCATGCCAGGAGTCGACACAAAGTACTTTGCTGATGTAGACTTGTCTGGTTGGATGGTGCATGTCTTGTGAAAAAGGCTTGAAGGTACACCCATAAATTTGTAATTCTTACAGAAAACTCTACAGAATTATAAGTTTGTCCGTAAGCAGTTGGCAAGTCTAAGACTTTACGGAGTCAAATATAAAAATTATTTCCTGGCTGGAAGATTACGTTCCGATGAGGTCAATTTTATTGGCACAGAGAAGACTGGAAAACAAACTATGCGGAGGTGGGGGAGCTCCAAAAATCGACGTTGAGGTGTGAGGTGTGATCCGCTACTTAAGTAAGTAAAGGATTACCTTTAACACGAACTTGCACACGCTGTTAAGCTTTTTCGACTCACAGCTGGAAGAACTGCCGTCATGCAGCACCTTTCAGAAAGGCGGCATGCAGTCACACTGGGCTCCAATCAGCCCCTGGTGTCTATATGAGATATTTTTAAATAGGTGAACTGGCTTTCAGGCATCCAAAAATGCCGCTTCAGTCTTGACGAGTAAATTGGTGTTTCAAGACATATCTTGAAAGAATTCGCTAACTTACTTTGGCTTTAACGAACTTCATCTCTTGACCACTTGCACGTACTTGTAGGATAACCTAGAAATGATACCTCATTGCCGGTGAAAATATCTTTTCCGATAATGGCTTTCAATCACCCTACTTTTGCTTACATGTATAAATTCTCTAGTGACTTTAACCGGTAAAATTTCCTTGCTAACGAACTTCAAGAACGAAAACCGTATGTAATGATCTTTTTTATAAATAAAGTCTAACCGTAACGGGAAAGATGCCCTGCGCGCATTTACTTTCGTGGTTGCTATCCAAACTTGCTGTCCAGCAGAAAGGTGGTTTTCGTCAGTTTGACTAGCTCTGTTATTTTAAGGATGCAACAGTGTGAATATCAAAGCATAAACAGGTTTTCAAATGAACTTATTTGGTGCCTGCCCGACTTTGCAAGTTACCTATAAACCGCAAAAACCTTCCAATCACTCACGCAGGGGTCCGGCAAACCCTTTCAAAGGCTGTTTGCAGAATATTCGCCTATGGCCAGAATGCACTGGCGTGGTAAAACGAAAGTTTGTCTTCTGGTAGTATTACCGAGGTTCAAGATACGAGGCTGCACAGGTTAGCCCATTCTAACTTTTAAGCTGTCTCTATCGTTTGGCGCGGGCAAACAAGACGATTTTCAGACCCGTGAAGGCCTCTTATATTAACTTTCCGCACATATATTAATCTCCGCATACTAAGTTATTAACACGAGTACACAGGCTTGGCCAATGATCGCTTCGGCATGGTGGACTTTAAAGCTCCGCAATCAATCCACAGCTTTTCAAAAATAAAACAACCTAGAAGCGTGTTCTACATTGTAAAGGCCCTTTATGAATCGCACAAAACCAATATTTCTATTGCATAAGGCCTGACGGAATCATACTGACCAACTTTGTCTCATTTGCATAAATGTCCTTATCAGTGTTATATTCGGTGAAGACATTTATTCCTCATTTCCGATAAAAAAACGTTTTCCGAAAGTGCATATTATCTTTTACCCGTCCTCTTTCCTTTCACCCTGCACCCTTCAGCAGTCCCGACAATGACGCGTTGCCAAAATGCGTTGCATTAAAGCCCGGATAAACACGGAACTGGCGAGACGGCTAGTGTTTCAGTATGACAGAACACTGATCTAAGTTCTTCCTCACAATTGTTACTCAAGGCTTCGCAAGTGCCGTCAGAGAAGGCCAGACGTTTCGAGTTCATGGGCGAGAACAGTAAAAAACGACTTCACCAAAAGGTGACTTACCGAGTCCGTGAACAAGCAGCGATACGCAAGGCAATGTAGTCACCCAACAGCCTACGCATGTTGAACGTGGAACCTCTCCTGCACCAGGGCCTGTCTGCGCATCGACAATCCTGACTCTCCAATCTTGCCTATCGTTTTCAAGGTTGACTCACACATGACCTTAAGAGATGCCCTGTGACGACTCCGCACGGTCTCAGACAGGGGACGCCGCTCTTGCACCTGTCAGAAGTGCCCTAATCCGGCTGCCAACTCGTTCCAACCCCGCCTCCGATACTGCTGTACAGAATACACTATCCTCCCAACAGGCGTCCCACCTTTCTTCTCATATGGCACCAGACCAGATGGTCGTAGCTGCTATAGTCTTCCTAATGACTTAAGCTGCCGTGACGTGATCGAAGGTGCAACTACTTAACTTGGTTGAATCAACACAAACAGCCCCTCTTGACTCCAATGAAACTTTGATATGATCACGATATGGAAAATTTAGTTACCAACATCCCGTCGTGAAGCCAGGTGGAGGTCATCAAGCAATCCCAGCCCATCGAACCCTGGCAACGGTTCCGTTCAAATCCAGCAGAGCAGTCCCTCCATCAGTGCTAGCAAGCAACTGCCTTCCCCCACTCAAAATCCTACCTCTTCTGTCAACAGCGATATCTCTTAACACAATCCAACATATACTGGCACGACAATCAGAGTTGGCTTTGACATGCAACTCGACAACCCAACCACCGACTTCCTCCAACCGCCCAATGAACCTGGCTCTGTCCTGCTAGCTGCGGCCGTCCAAAAAGCCATACCAGAACACAGCCTATTGTCAGAGGGGCTTACAAAGGGAAAGCGCAGGTGCTATGGTAGGAAGTCCCATTCAATACTGCTGATGCTAAGCCTGTCAACAGGACTGCAGTAGCGGTGTCAATCCTCAGTTAGACCGAAGTGACGGGGGAGACGAAGAGCCTTGTCAGACATCAAGTGTCCTCTCTCCTCAGGCCCCACCTTCCGCTTCAATTACTCCCCAAGGTCGAATGTGATGTAGTAAGAGAACTCGAGGCCATCAAAGACAAGGGACAAGGGACGTTATACTGTTGTATTAAAAAGGAGAGAGTACACTCAAAAAGCCAAAAGCGCATCGGAAGATTACCAGTTATATGTCCCATATGCAAATAGCCCTGTAAAGACGCCCACAGGTGAAATCATTGCGCCGTCTGCCCAGAGGGGGCGTCCCTCCCCGACCCATCGTTTCACCTTAAGGTATTCTAGCGTACGGAGTTTCAATGGTTCGAACTTTTAATCCCTGGTTCTGACACCAAGAACATTTTGGCAACACAATTCTTGAAGGAAGTTGCGGAGGTACGTCTGCAGATAACTAAGGTTTAATTACCTTTTGATGTCACATCCCTCCTTCCTTCTATTCTCCAGGATCTGGCAGTCGAGAGCACTGAACTATGCCTGAAGAGCAAATAGGATGAAACGGAGAACATTCTCAGACATGCCCAGGAAATTCTACAAATTTTATGGCAAAATATACGAGCAGGTAAAAGGCACACAATGGGTTTGCCTGATTTTGGATTAAAAGCCGAGAAAGTCCTACAACAGTTGTAGTCATTGGCCTTCTAAAATCACAGGCCGAAATTCTGGGCTTGATAGCTGGATTATATCTTTGTCTTCATCAAATGGGATCAGGTGCTGACATTTAAAACACATAGCAACACTGTCTTCTCGTACATAAAACTTACGACAGAGAAGGCAGAAGACAATTAGCTGACCTTCATTGCTATCCTCCACCTGCACAAAGCTTTTCATGGTCTAAAAACCAAAATATTCAAAAAAATCAAAAATAGGACGCAAGTACTGATCTTCAACATCAACCACGAAACTAGCCAGAAACGAAATTTCTTAAGGACACTTTACCGGCGTGTTGAGACGCACTACATTGAACCCGTAGACAAGGTTGCTGAATTGCGATGCCTCCAACGGGGGTACTCACAGTTAGTGGCTAACCGTGCAGCTCCATTAAACGGTGCGTGCACAAAAAAGGTCAAAAGTCAGGTCGCATCGACTTCAAATTTTGGCAAGCGCTGGTGTACGTGAAAAACGTCTCGGAGACTGTCAGCTGCGTTCTCACACCCATGGGTGTAGGGTTGCACATATTCCAGAGGCAACAAGCAAGCGCTAAGTCAGGAGGCCGAAAGATCCACTGTCTAGACGAAAGCGTCTGCAGTCGCTTACCGAGGCTGGTGCAGTTGCGGGCAGACAACCAAGTCAGAGAAACTGGAAGACTACTTGGACGTGGATGATCGAGCACGCTGCAGTGATGGGAGATGACCCTTGCTCCCAAGTCGTGGCTCGTTAGATGGAACATTGTCTCGCGTTTTTGCTTGATGGAGGTGCGATTCCCACGAGAGGTGGAAACCACATGAGCCGTGACCTGACTGAATCAGTCCTCTGTCCCGCAATCTAGTAACAAACGTAATAACCTTCTCCACTGCATATACAGGGCTGACACGTTGCCTGGGCAAAATAATTGGCGACGCGGGTGCGGGCGAGCACGCAACGTTCCCAGTGCCAGTGTCGGTGAAACAAATGGTCGAGGCGTTATCCCGCCAATAACTAGCACGTGTGAGTAAATTGCGGCAAGCAATTGCTTGTTTTTGACTTCTCAGAATTTACTTGCTAAATAGCATTACAGAAGTCTATATGAAGCCTTATGGACTCAGACGGGAAGTTAATATGAATAGTTGACAGACTTCTGTCAGCCACGGTGAACTTATCGCGTAATATTAATTAAACTGCCAACAGGCGGCCAGTAGTATATATAGGGTTACACGAGCAGCCATATTGGCAGCACAAGTACCAGCTAAAAGTCTAGACAGGTGTTTCGTTGATATTTTTCAATCATCAAAACAAGTAGGACCACTGATGCTGACGCCAGAAGTTGCTCATTATGACATATATGTGATGTAATGGCAACTACATTCTATGAATACTACACCGCCTGTGCAGTGGTAGCCCTTATTTGATTCTGTCTTTAATGGTAGGTCCTGCTGTACATAACAAGCAACTATGGGCTCGTGTAGACGTTTTTCAGAATCAAGCCGAGTAAGCTCCGGACGTGGTCAATAAATTTTGAACTGAAAGACAACGAAATATGGTCAGTAGTAAATTTTGGACACGGGAACCTGGACTCCCTTGCTGTATGTGCCCTTGCGTTAAATGCCAGGAAATACCAATTTCAGTGACCTAACCCTAATTATAATCCCTCTAGAATTTAGCGCAAGGTCACCTGTAATAAGGGGTGAACTAATTTCCATGCCCCACGGAAGAAAATTCCAAAAAAGTAGAAAGGAGCAGACAAGTAGACGTTCAGGAGGTTTTATCGCTGCAGGATGTTAGCGCTTTTCGATCCCTCCTGAGTGCAGAAAAGACGTGACCACATTGTTTTATCATAGGCTAGCAACTCACAAGGTGACAAGCCATGACTGCTCGTGAAGTACGTATTCACAAAATCAACAGCGACTTCAGTAATCACTTCTGGCCTCTCTGCCACAACCAGCAAGCAAATCCCCTTCTCTGCCCCAGTGCCCGATGGGCATGGAGCACTTTGTACGTAAAACGATCTACCATTTAAGTTAGAGGAGCATGTCCTGTGGGTGACATGGGAAATATTCAGACATGTTAGAGTGACTTTTGCGAATCCACTCTGATTATAGGGCAGAAATGAACATTCTGTCTTGCCTTTGAGCTTGGGAACTAATGAGCTGTCTGAATAACATAAAAAGTGATATTTGGTACAGAGTGCTTAGTAAACTAATCTGTAAGGTTGCCCATGGAAGAGATGCCTGGCTCGAAGCAGCACCACCTTCCCAACAAGCCAGCTCCAATTCAAAGTGCTTGAAACATTATAAGCCTTTCTGGGCCTCAAAGTTCTTGGGAGGTCTGTCTGCACCAAAAATAACTGCAAACGTTAGCGTCCATGTTATGGTAAACCGGCTTACTTAGCCAATGGCGCCCGACGTCCTGAAATAATCCACACTAGTTTACAGGGCATTTGAAAGTGCGTAATAAGGTTAATGATGGATCATTAGGACTTCTCGATACGATCGTTCCAGTTCCTAATACCTTCATTGGCACAACCTCTCTTCAACCGATTATCAGTCTTTAGGCGAGGTTTATAGACTGCTCCTTTCAATCCTACAATAAATCGGCGAACATCACAAGCAGAGTAACGTGTTGATAGAAGCGAACAGGCGAGCTCCTGGAAACAGTTCAGAAAAAGAAGGGGCAATCACTAGAAGATGGTGTTTATTGGCCTGACGCAGTATGAGCCCGCACCTTCGCGTATCTATGTTTGGCATTTGTTATGGGAACGCATCCTAGAAAAATAACACCTTCCGCACCCTGATTTGGCCCTCCTGTTGGTCCACCGCATCTACCACGGGGCTCGTTTAGGGGGTAGCATAACCCCAACATTAACCTTACCGCTAACCCTTACCACACTATTCCCGTGTTCTACTGGGGGGGGGGGGGGGGGCAAATAAACTATACCAACCCATCAGCCGCGAACCCGTGGTTAACGCACTAGGGCATTATATTCAGTGGCCAATTAAAGCCGAGCTAAAGTCTTGGGTTTTTACGTTTGGGATCGGGGCTGTAGTGGAATGACCACGACACAAGTAGGCCCGAAATGACCATTTGAGTGTCTACCATTTTTGTCGATGATCCTTTTAGGTGACTCTGCTATCAGCATAAACATCACGAGGTTCGCGGAGCCGCCATTTGTGACCTATGCGTACCCAGTAATTATGCTTCTAGTGAACATTGGCCCAGCGTCTTTTCGGTGGTAGGTTTGACGGAGTAGCTACGCCACCTGAATAGTAGTTATGCAGACATTCCGTATGAAGGTGGTTCTCTTGTCTAGGTGGGTGCTGCGTAGGATCATAATTCATGCAAAATTGGTCAACAAAATATCCTCTTCCTTTCAAATTTAGGCGCAGGACTTGCATTTTTGGTGCCACATATAGTCTCTGACATTCGTTTGAATAATGGTAGTAATTCTACAGCCACTTGGCTGCGCCTAGCCCACACCAGATGCGCCAAAGAACTCTCCACCGGGCTTTGATCTACAGTGTTCGTGGTTATTCCGAATGCAATTCTTTCGCATCACACTGTACTGACAACTCAGGCATTTAATTTGATCTGCTCTTAAATAAAATGAGCACCAATTAGATTTGTTAATACAGTCAGTGACTCATCTCATGAAATGTGAAGTGAAATTCTGAAAAGCATTTTCTATTAGGAAGGAGTACTCGCATAAGGCTGTAACATCACTTATCTTGAGGCGTAATGCTGTGATATTTCAGACACGCCAGGGTTTTGGCTTTTAAATGCAACATACTTTGGCCGCTAGCAAGAACTCCAATCGACAACAAAATTATTTCTTCTGTAGTGTACATTTTGTTATTGATTTGCAATGCCCCTGAAAACTCAAATATCATTTTTTGAAAACGCGCCCAAAAATATTGCTTCCCTTATTCATTTTTAGAAGATCAATCAAAGGTAACTTTAGGTTGTAAACCAATTTCTTTATAATTCATAACCCTATCCGCCGTTGCATTTGTGTTTAGGATTTTCAGTCTGCAAGCCGTTTGTTTTCCGTGTACATTCCTCGATGCCATTAGGAAGATGCTATGGAGAGCCTCCGAGATTTTTCAATGGAAGGGAAGTATGAGTTATACTTAATTAGGAACAATAATTAAAGTGCAGTTAAGACGCTATTTGAGTGGACATTGTAGGGTCTTAAAAAATTGGATAAATGAAAACTATTTTTAAAACTGAAATATGCACTTCCTTGGAGTAGGAAATTTAAATAAGATGTTTTTCGCTATCAAATTCGTCCTGGTTTGTCCAGGTTTTCTGTCAAATAGGTTTGAATTTATAAGAATATATCAAATGTATATAAAAATTTATCTCGATTAGGTAGCCATTATTACATAGTGTAGTTTTTGCAGCTGACCGAAAGAGGTGCATTCAAAAACTGACATCCAGATGTGCTTGAAATATCATGGGCTTATGCCGCGCAAACGCAGTTAAGTAATCCATCTTAAACAAACGCTCATTTCAGAGTTTTGGTTAGCATTTTACCAGATCGGTCACTGGTTGTGATTTAAAGCTTTAAAGGCTGCCTGTTGGCAGTTTGAGGAATATTACGCGGTTATCCTCCAAGGACTGACGGATTTCGGCTTGAATGTTCATGTCAAACTTCGATCCCCACCTATAGACCCTCGATTATACTGATCTTCTCCAATTTAGAGATTAATTACTGAGGAAATTAAAAAGCTAATGTTTTAAAGAGTACTAAAAAATCCATTAGATATTTTCTTATAGCAACTTTACATGAAATAATGTTTTCTTTTAATCAATCTGAACCCATTAAAGACTAGATAGTACGGTGGCTACTTTGCGCGGCGCGAAAAAACTCTACCATCCTTGTTTTGAAAGAGATTTTTGAAGCGTTCACGTCTGACTGCGGGCGAGGCTGGTGGTTTCAGAAACCTTTAATAGTAATTTGCACAGGTGATTATGGGATCCTGCTTCGCACCACTGCCACTCCAATTAAGTTGGCATCCTTTTCCACCCAGACGAACTTACAAGGAGTTCAGTCTTTTCTTTTCCTAAAGCTAACTGCCTACAATGGGATGATTAACTGTGTTGTTGCAGAAAATGGGTCTCACGCCAGTCAACAAAATAACTTACCCTGTACTGTAATATTCTGATTTCCGCCCTTTATAACTAGTGTAATATAAAACGTGAACTCACGAAGGTCATTTTAATTTACCGTGAAATTTATAATTCTCCGTCTCTCCATATATTGGGAAGGTTGATTTCAACTGCTTATATTTAGGATCATTTAGCATACTGATATTTTTTCTTTCTTTAAATTTCTGTCAAAAGAACTTGGTGAAATCCTACACATTCGTACAATATCTCGTTTATTTGTGTCATAACCTTGTGTCCAACGTTTATTATGTCAGTTTTTTTTAAATTTGCAATGTCATTGAAATCAATAGGGCGATCAAAGGTGGCACCTACCTTTCCCTTAATAAAACTGTACTGAACTAAATTATCTTTGACGAAAGTTAGAACCTTTCTTTACACGATTTCATTAGACGGTCTTTATGATCGCGGTTTAATGGATATGTTTCCAGTTTTGTCAAACTTCACTTTTCAGTATTCAACTTTGTCCTAGCTTGTAATGTACGGTTAAAACGTTGTCGATAATTTAGGCAGACTGGTAAAACTCTAGTGCAATATCACATGGTTAACTAAAAACACCAAATCAACAATCGAAAATCCACTATCACAGCTACATCCGCCATTTCATATTAATGAAACTTTATTCAGCTATAAAGAGCATCAATCAGAAACAAAGAACGTCAATCAGTGAATTAAATTCAGCAAATCAAATGATTCTGTATATTAAAAAGTAAAATCAACCTGCCCAATATACATTTATGTAAACAGGGCTCATAACCAAACGTATTTATGCTTTGGCTTAAATATGAAAATCTGAGGGTACTTTGAAATTTTTTCAGTTTGGCAGCCTTTTCCTGAAAAAAACTCCCTTTTGAAGCCAATTGACATTTTTAACGTTTTTAAAAATTGTAAATCGCATTACATCATTAACTTGATGGTTTTATTCGTGGACAAATAAACAACTACGGAATTTTCTTATCGGATATTTTCTACTGGTAGCAGGTCACAATTAACGAAGTTGATTTTATAGATGCTGAAACTTTAGGTTAAATTTTACCCAGTCGGACAAGAATGCACTTGAAAATAAAATATGGCAGTCAGACCATCACAGACGATGTTGTCATCCGTGCGCTCAAAACATGACGGGCGCAGGGACGGTGACTCACGCTGCATTATAGGGAGATAAGAGTTGCGTAGCATCTACCGCACTCTCTCCTTCCTCACCCACCGGAGCCCAGCGTCAAGGCAGAGTAGAGAAGACCGGAGGCAGAATCGGACGCATCTATTATGGTTGCGCATCCACAATAATGCCTGCCGTGCCCTAATCCGATCCCCGTGGAGGTTTAGTGCGTTTTACGCATGGCGACTTGTGGGGGCGCAGAGACATACAGTAGACTGCCAACTCATGAACTGTCCTACTCAAAATTTAAGATGGCGGTGCGGCACACCTTTGAGCTTTTTAATTTGTTTTTTGTACTGATTTGAGGCGAAAAAGCTGTTTACTAAAGGAAAGTTCCCTTCGGATCTGTTAATTGTAGGCAAAACTGGGCAAAGTGGGGCCAACTCCGAGATTTCTTGATTTCCAGGTGTTTACCTACGCTATTGCACCATCCGGACTAAACCTTCTTTTTTGTGTGCGTTGTTCTACAAACGAATGTAAAAACGCTAGAAAATGTTTAAACATATCCTTCCAGAGAACAGAAATTTGATTTTTCGTTCAAAAAAATCAGATGAATGCAGGTATGAGAAATCATTTTTTCGGAAAACTACGGTGGATTTAGTTAACCAAATACTGATCTAGTGCATTTGGTACTATTTTGCATTATTTTCCGTTTGATGTGCCCTTGTTCCTTGTGAAAATTTATATTTACCATTATTTGGTTAATTTCTAATAAACTCATTAACTTATATTCGTTTTTTTAGAGAAAATCAATTATATTTATGTTACTAAATATTAATTTAGAAAAGAGTCAATACCTTCTATTTTAGAGCTGTCGCTTCTTTACTGCTATAAAACTTTGGGAGACGTATCATGGATTGATTTTGTATAAGCGGCCCTATTTTGTGAAATCCATGTGATTCCGTGGGATAGGCATCCACTGTAAATGACAACATTGCGACTATCAAGTCTGACGATGTCCACAGCGTGCTTCAGAGCAGACTGAGTGCAAGCGCCATGACATGCGTGCAAGTAGAGCAAAGTGATAGTAGACTTGCGCTGCATGTGTCGCAATCCTTCCTCCTCCTCCTCCTCCTCCTCCTCCTCCTCCTCATCCTCCTCCTCCTCCTCCTCCTCCTCCTCCTACTTCCCCTCTTCGACCTGAGCCTGGTGTCATGAAAGAGTCAAGAGGCCCGGAGGAATGGAGAGAACGCAGGTAGCCAGCACGGTGAAATCCGCACCTTAGCGTACCACCACGCACCCTGTTCCACTACAAACACTTGCTCAGGATTTTTACGCAACAAAAAGAGGATATTGGCAGCGGCACGGATCCCAGATCTCACAGGCTGGGCCTGTGTACCGCTTCATTCTTGCATACCTCACCTGGTCATAGGCTACAATTAGCTAGGATTTGCCTCTGTCCTGTGGGCTGCGACACAGATCTCACATACAGCTCACAAGCCACATGAAGAGAAGCTGAAGAATAGGGTTCGCACTCACGTGAGAGATTTCGGGGTTGGGTGGTGATGGGGAATTTATGTGTAATGCATGCGTTTATGTGGATACTGTGTGGTGATTTCGGCGAGCCTGTAGTGATTTACAGAATATTTTCGTGGTGGAGCATATGGCCAACCGGGACTATGCCGTGACTGAAGAGGCGTGTGTGGTGTGGACAGTGGAGGCGGACGCGGCGAATGCATGCCGGGGCCCCAAGCACTGGTTTACCATTCTTCGTGCGATGGATTTGCAAGTGACCGACCAGGCCGATAGGTGAGGTGGAGGTGGGTGGCACTGTGGGCAGGGCAGATAGGGAGTTTATGAATCGGCAGAGGGTGGTGGTGGTGCTGTTACGGGTGGTCACGCTGATGGGAGGGCTAAGGATGGGAGTGTTTATGGGTATGCAAAATCTAACAAACAGAGCACCTGGTATTTTAATTTGCAACCAATTCTTAGCATTATCTTATCTGCATTGGGACGAAAGTCGCTCGTATATTTTGGCAAAGTAGCTTTCATTTTGGTGGAGGAATTTTTCCTCACTACGCCACCCCCACGTATCGAGTACCGCAAATCCGGCTGTGCAAGAAATCCGCCTTGCGTCGGGAAGGGCGTGCCGTAAAGGAAAAACCCGATCAGGAATTGCCACTGGACACGTCAAATAGCAAAAGTTAGTTCTGAAAATGGTATTTTTTGTATTTCGAACAGCTTCAAGTGTTACACTGTGCTGCAGTGCATCGATTTTTCCTCATTAACGGCAGAGTTTACATATCCAAGTTTGTTCCGTGGCAAATTTTGATCATCAACGTTCACAGAAGCAGAAAAGTGTGTTTTACTTTGCTCCTGGTTCCCAGGGGTGT
>WEDG01003843.1:0-11189 GCA_017591395.1 Schistocephalus solidus
TTGTTATTACTTCGTTCAGTGTTAACTCAACGGAGTTATTCTTTGTTTAAGATTACCATTACTAGTTTTTTTGCATTCAGAACAGTTTCCAAGAATTCTGGGCGCCGACACGGTAGAATCTGTTTTCCCTGTTTGACGGAGTGCGCGGCATCTGAACTCGATCCCAGGTGTTACCTTGAGGGATACGGCACCGTCTCTGCAGCCTGCACCCGTTGACTTCTTCGGCAGACAGTGAGCGACCATACACGGATGCTTTCTTGCCTGAGGTAGAATCCCGGTTCCTAGCAAAGACAGAGGGCTGCATACAGACTGCAATTGTGTTAGCCCTTCCCTGATCTTAATTGCTATCATCCTTACAGGCGGCAGTTTTTCTCTTGAATAACATGAAAATAGGAAAAACACTTATAACGATATATATTCAGGAGTTTTTCACTGCCAGCCTCTACCCACTGAATATTTCACCTGACAATGCCTGTAAACCGGTAGTAAATACAACTATTATTATTATTATTATTATTAATTTTTAAAAACATCGCTAACTGTTGACATAGCAGGACAAGTTATGTATTTGTACATTTTATCAGCACACATTGTCATGACTTTATTTCGTTACTAATTTTTGCTTAGACAGTGCCCTTGCCGTTGCTAACCAAATATTAATTCTAAATAAATAAATAAATAGATTATCTACAGCTGGAACAAGATCTGGCGAGGGCTAAGAAGATGGTCAAGAATCTTAGTAATCTGTCTTACGAAACCAGACTAGTTGAACTTGATTTGTGTCCTCTCAATTACAGGCAACTACGTGGTGACCTCATCCAAAACCTACCGAATTATCAGAGGCCGCGAGTGTGCTCGAGAATTTGCTGACTTCTTCGAATTGGCTGAGATGGAACATCTGCGGGGTCATCCCTTTAAACTGCAGAGGAAGTTGGTCCACACGGACGTCCGTCGGCACGCCTTTTCACAGAGGGCCGTTGGTACATGGAACGGACTCCCTGATGAGGGGGTCCTTTCAGAAACAGTTTACGCATTTAAATGCAAACTAGAAACTCATTTGCTGAGAAACTATTTTACATATAATGAAGCTTGTGTCAGCAGTGGCAGCTTATGCCTGGCCCACATATATAGAACAAACCTCTGATTCATAGAACAAACCTCTGAGTCAGTTGAAATACAGATGACCAGAAAGAAAAATAAGCGAGGAGGAAATTATGTCTTGCGTTTCCCCAGGTTCGGGAAATCTGGTGCACATAGAATCCGACTGCACAAAAAGTAAATCAGCGATCGACGGTCTCTGAAAAAGTCGAAAAAAACAGTAATCGTAAGGTATCTTTACTGCCACGGACGAGCGACAGCAGCATGCTCTTTACATGTCCATCGAACTACAATGAAGCAGGGCATGGTAGCCAGCAAAGTAATGGCGGAAAAAGTGGCCTGCGACTTATCGACAGACCTGGATGCCACAAACCAAAAATTCAGGTTTCCCAGGTGCTATTCGAGCAAAACGCATTGTCAGGAGAACTCACGCTGTTTGAAAAGGTCCATAGAGATGTCTGCAAATCAACCAACAGGCTCACCGATGAAGACAAATTTGAACACAGTATTAAAGACTGTAACAAAGGGCATGATTCAACCTTCCATCACTAAAAAGAAAGCCGGATGCAGAAACGAGTTCTTTTTCCCTGACAGATCATTTTGTCTGGTAGTTCAGGGAGTCTCAGAGGCTACTGGGGAAACGCCAAAAGAAAGGGGATAAAACAGAATCTGCTGATATTTCAAAAATTTATTGAATGATACGCAAGAAACTGGTGTGACAGTCGAAATCAAAAAAAGATCTTTTCGATTGGGGCCTCTCGTTACAAAATGAAACGCATGAGGTTTGACCAAGACCATTAAAAGTCGTCTTGGGGAGCAAACAGCAGGTAGATCTATTGCTCTCTCGAAAGTCCCGACTACGAAAGAATCATCGTGGAGTTTTTTTCAGCCGGATTACTCTCCCACCGATCGGATGAAAAATGAGGACACTGGTAGCAGAATTGAAAAAGACGTCAATATGAGGGGAACAAAACTTGAAAAATTGTAGACACCAAAATCGTCAAAACGGTGCGCTTGTTTTATGGGAACATCCGGTGAAATTGACGGCAACCACGCCGGTCAAAAAGCCCTACCAAATGCCTATAGATTTGAACCCAGACAGGAGACTGGATATATCTTGTGAAATATCCAGCAAAAATCGCCATGTGGAAGAAAGAACCAAAAATCTTCAGAAATCGAGGGAAGAAAAACAAGATTAAAATGATGTACACAAATGTGCAGAGTCTATTGAACAAAATGGATGAAATTAAACTGGTCGTGGACCATTTACAACCTGAGTTCATAGCTCTAACTGAAACATGGTTAAATGAACAAATCGCAGACACAGAAGTCAGAATAGACGGTTTTCAGCTTATCCGCATGGATAGAAAACGGACGTAGGGTGGTGGAATCACAATGTTTACACGAGAAGGCATTGACTTCATTCCGGATGGGCCCTCGCCAAATAGGATCTCGTCTTGCGAAATACTTTTGTTGTAAACTGAAAGTCCCTAAACCAACCAGACCTCCATAATGCCGTCGTATATCGACCCCCAGGACATCGAACGGACACGGACGAAGCACTCATCACAGAGGTAAAGCAAATCTGCCGTAGCAAAACACTTATTAATACTTGGAGATTTCAACGCTCCCGATATCGATTGGGTGTCAATGTACTGCTCGCGATCGGAAAATTCATTCGAACAGAAATTACTTCAGTTGGTAAATGACGAGTTTCTTACCCAACATGTCACAATGAAGATGCGGTTCCGAAATGGGCAGCAGTCAAGCTGTTTGGATCTAATCATAAGTAGAGACGACAATTGCATCCTTGCATTAAGTTCTTACGTGCCGCTTGGACGAAGTGATCATTGTGTTCTTGCTTGGGAGTACAGTCATTTTTTTCTGTACCCAAACGTCGTGCAGTTCGGGCAGATAAATGTATGGAAAGGGGATTATCCCAAAATGAAAAGAATTACTGAATGGGATAGACTGGAGCCCTGCATATTTACCTGACCCAAATGCTGCCTGGTTCTTCATTAGTTAACTTTATTCAGCAGTTGGTAGAGAAATTTGACCACTTAAAAGGCGATCGTGCATCTCCCCGACCCGAGTGGGTGACATCGGAAATAAAAAGGAATCTCAAGAAGAAAAGAAGACTGTGGAGAACATATGCCAGATATCAACAACACGAACATTTTTTTCCGCTTTTTAAGAAACAGCGAAATCGGTGTCGGAATCTTCTGAGAAAAAGAAAGATCAGCCTTTGAGTCGGAAATAGTCAAAGACATACCAAGAAATTCGAAAAAGGTTTTTATGCTTACGTTAATAAGGCAAAAACGAAATCGCGACTGCATTCCTTGTCTTAAAGACAATCAGGAAAGAGGTTAACTGATAACTCTGATAAGACCAGCCTCTTATCCAATTTCTTTATGTCCGTGTATACCGAGGAACCACCTTTTGACGAGGACGAATACTACAGTACTGCCACATCTACAAACAAAAATAAGCACGGTGTCGTTCCCAATGGACACAGTAAGAAAAAACTCTGAAACAGCTACAGCCCACTAAATCACCTGGCCCAGATGGTATATCCGCAAAAGTTCTCAATGAACTCACAGACCAGCTAGCCTCTCCGCTCTCCAAGATATTTGAAAGTTCGATGGAGGCGGGGGCTCTGCCTACCGAGTGGAAGATAGCCAACATAACCCCCATCTATAAAGGAGGAGAGAGGACATCACCAAACAGTTTCCGACCAGTCAGCCTCACAAGTATCTGTTGCAAAATGATGGAGAAGATAATCAAAACGGAACTGATGAGGCATCTTGAAGAAAATAACTTGCTAAGTTCATATCAACATGGATTTCGAAGTGGTCGATCCTGCCTCACAAACCTGCTCACATCCATGGAAAGTTGGACAAAAATCATTAGAAATGGGTTTGTCAGTCGATGCGGTCTACATTGACTTTAAGCAAAGCCTTTGACAGGGTTCCACACAAACGTCTGATCTTTAAGCTCCGTCAAATGGGTGTGACTGGCAACCTACTCAAATGGTTGGCCGACTTTCTCACAGACA
This sequence comes from Schistocephalus solidus, assembly GCA_017591395.1. Taxonomy (NCBI): domain Eukaryota; kingdom Metazoa; phylum Platyhelminthes; class Cestoda; order Diphyllobothriidea; family Diphyllobothriidae; genus Schistocephalus; species Schistocephalus solidus. The sequence continues at coordinate 4,154 of WEDG01003843.1, forward strand.
GGCGCCAGCGTGTTTGTATTGGAGACGCCAAGTCTCACTGGGAAACCATTCACAGTGGAGTTCCGCAGGGCAGCGTTCTGGGTCCCATTTTGTTTTGATATACGTAAACGACTGCCTGGATTGTCTGACATGCGAGAAGGTAATGTTCGCTGACGATTTGAAGTTATGGAACTCGATTGAAAAACCGGAGGATGCGCGGAAATTACAACAAAACTTAGATCGCTTGCAAACATGGTGTGATGAGTGGCTGCTGAACCTTAATCTTAACAAATGCCAAATAATCCGACTGCGGTCTAGTTCCAGAAGGATGATTAGGTTTGAATACCAGTACTTCATCAGTGGTCACCAACTCCAGGAGGTAAATATTCTAAAGGACTTGGGTATATGGATAACACCAACTCTCAAACCATCGTCGCACTGTGCGAATATCGCAAAAGCTATGTGTATTTTAGGCGCAATCAGGAGGTCCTTCGTTAATTTTGACGGAGAGCTTTTGGGCGCGTGTTTGGAACATTTATCCGACCGGTGTTGGAATATTGCGTTCAGGCGTGGCGCCCTTGGACGAAACATGACTACGCTCTGCTGGAGAAAAGTTCAACGGAGGGCAAAGAAACTAGTCAGATGATTGGAATGCCTACCCTATGAGGGCCGCCTATCAAGACTTAAATTTTTCCTCTCTTATAGGCAATACAGAGGGGATATGATCTTAGTCTTTAAACTGGTCAGAGGCGTTGATTGTGCTCTTAAGGTGGCCAACTTTTTTTGAATTGGCAAACATGACAAAGTCTCCGAGGTCACCAATACAAACTGAAAAGAAATCACGCCAAACTTGAAGTGCGGGCCAACTTCTTTTCCCAATGGGTGATTGACGAATGGAACAAACTGCCAGCCTCAGATGTTCAGGCTGAAAGCGTTGAAATGTTTAAAAAGAAGACTTGATGCATTTTTACTTGATAAACAAATATTTAATCGACAGCAATGATCGATATACTAAAACGACTATCGCCAAACCAGCTCACGCACCTTACTACTGTCATCGAGCTTAGACAGAAGCAGAAATGTGCTGGATACACAAACATATGCGGCATCGTCGCTGAATGATACAAAAAGGGTGAAGTTGAAAAGCACGTCGAATTTGAAGCACCTAAGACGAAGAATTCGAAGTCGAAAAGGGCCAAGAAGCTTTCACAAAAGTGGTTTGAACTCCGGAAAAAGCTCGTTCTTACCAATAGATGCTCAAGTGCAATCCTCTGTTGGTAATACAGGAGCAAGTGGAGGACCAATTGGCAAAGTTTCCAAAAGGGGTTTGCCATTAACTTTAGGAATAGTTGCTCATACTGACGAAAATAACATCGTCAACCAGAGTAGCATTCTTCCTAATACTGATGCTCTATCAACAAATCTGAACTCAAAGTCACCAAACATACATTTCGACCGAAAACGAAATCTCGTTATTAAAGGGGTTCCCGAGTCCACTTCTCTGATTGCAAAGGAAAGGGTAGAACATGACCTCAGTCTTTTTCCGAGAATACTCATATTCGATTCTTCGAGATGGCGAATGCGTAACAGTGCACAAAGCATTCCGTTTAGGAAAAGCGGATGTTTCACATGAACTATCATCACCGAGGCCTCTTAAAAATCATTCTTGAAAATGATGTTCAGGCTTCACGCCTCCTAGAACGGAGAACGGCTCTCCGTAGCTCACACAGGGATGTGTTTTTTTCAGCCGGATTACGAACCCAAGGAAAGGTACAAAATGAGGATGCTGAGAGCAGAACTGAAGAGGAGGACCGAGCAGGGGGAAAAATGGCTCCAAATAAAGGACGGGGAAATAAAAGTGATAAAGAGGTCTTTCTTATGGCAGACCCCGTACATAATCAAGGTGGATTCTCGCCGAGACGGAGGACACTAAATAGGATGTAACCAACTGTACAGAGCTTGAATAATACAAAGAAGGCGCTCCAGAACTCGGATGACGACCACTCATCAGAACACAGCGTCGGCGGGATGGACACCAGTTCATCTCGGAAAACAATGACAGACTCTAGTATTCAATCGCGCGAAATGCGCAGAAGTCTTTATGGAGGAGTTACCCAATCTAAATTGAGATGTTTGTATACCAATGCTCAGAGTCTCCTATCGAAAGTAGATGAACTCAAAGCATTAGTATCAGACCGAACCCCCCAATATCGTTGCCATTACGGAAACGTGGCTCAAAGCCGAAATTGCGGATAGCGAGGTTTCGATTGATGGATACCAACTTTTTCAAAAGGACTGAGAAAATAGAAAGGGAGGAGGAGTGGCCGTATATGTTAGGACAGGAATCTCGGCAGTCGAACGAGCACACTCCATCTTCCCTGAATATGAATTTCTCTGGATAAAGATTAAAAAGGAGTGTTCACAGAACCTACAATTCTTGACGATCTACAGACCACCGAACATTCCAAGTGCAGCTGATGAGTCCCTCCTCCATTTGCTCAAGGAAGTAGCAAGTCACCAGGAGGTGCTTATTGCTGGAGATTTCAATGCACCTATAGTAGACTGGGTTAATCTGACAGTTGATGGTGCACCAACTTCCTTCGGCCACAAGCTAATGGATCTCACTCTCGACCAACCTCTGGTACAGAAGGTTAACATTCCAACGAGATTTAGAGAGAACCAGAGAGCAAATTGCCTGGACCTTGTATTTACGAAGGACTTCTCTAGCATTGATGAAGTGTATTCTATTGCACCCCTCGGTAAGAGTGACCATAGTACGCTGATGTGGGATTACTCACTTTATTCTCAGCGCCAGAATGGAACGGAATGCAAGCGAAATATATGGAAGGCTGATTTTAACGCGATGAGGAAAGAACTGATGTCTATGAGATGGGATTGTTTGCTTAAAGGGAATCCAGAGGATGACTGGCGATCATTTAAGACAGTCTCACTCGATCTGATTGAACGCTTTTGTCCAGTGAAGGTGCAAAAAAAGAATAGTCGCCCCGCCTGGTTAACAAGAGAACTTAACAGGCAGCTAAAGAAGAAGAATAAAAATGGAAGGTATTCAGGCAAACAGGGTCAGCAGAGCATCTCAAAGAATTTCGTCATCAAAGAAACGCTGTAAAAAGAATGATCCGTCAGGCAAGGAAGAACTATGAATCAAGAATTATTCAACAGGCTGAATATAAACCAAAAATTTTATTCCATTATATCAATAGCCGACTAAAAAACAAGGACCCAGTAGCAGTACTCATGGATGGGAATGGTGTTGAAGTCGTTGAAAATTGCGACAAAGCCAAGTACTTAGGTCGGTTTTTTTGCCTCGGTTTTCACTAGAGAACCGGAACTTCAGCTTGACCACGTCAACAGTGCTGTTATAGACGCCGGTCCAGTGCTTGAATATATAATCTTCCAGGAACCTCTCGTGGAACTAGAACTGCGAAATCTGAAAGAAGCGAAGTCATCTGGTCCGGACGATATACCGGCCAAGTTCTTGAAAGAACTGGCCAGCGAACTGTCCAAACCACTAGCGCATATATTTAATTCGTCATTTGAATCAGGGAAACTGCCATCCGAATGGAAGGCAGCAAATATATACCCCATATACAAGAGTGGTGCTCGATCTAATGTCAACAATTATCGGCCTGTCAGCCTAACCTCCATTTGCTGTAAAAATAATGGAATCAATAATCAAGAAGGCAACCATGAAGTTCCTTGAGGAAAACCAATTACTCTCAGATCTCCAGCATGGCTTCAGACAGAATCGCTCCTGTCTTTCTAGTTTATTACTCTCCACAGAGCAGTGGACTCGTGCACTGGACGAAAATGGTAGGGTTGACGTCATATACACTGATTTCAAGAAGGCGTTTGACAGTGTCCCACACAAACGTCTCATCTACAAATTATCTGAAATCGGCATAAGAGGAATGCTGCTGACATGGATCGCAGACTTTCTTACAGATAGATTGCAAACTGTGTGCGTCGATATCTCGGAAGTCAACACCTACTCCGGTTCTAAGTGGTGTCCCCCAAGGCTCGGTTTAGGGCCGTTACTCTTCTTAGTGTACATCAACGACTGTGTCGGCGACCTGGATTGCAGCGCCATCATGTTTGCAGATGATGTTAAATTGTGGAGGGTCATCAGATCTGATTTCGATAGGCACGCACTTCAAGAGGATCTCAACCGTCTTAGCAGCTGGTCTGCTCGTTGGCTCTTAAATTTTAACGTTGGGAAGTGTGTGGTCCTAAGACTGCGTACCAGAAGGACCAGTGAGGAGGATGATTCCTACCAATACATTCTCAATGGGCAGCCCCTTTCAATTGTTGAGGAACAGAAGGACCTCGGTGTTCTAATAAACTCCTCACTTAAACCATCTTCACAGTGTTTAAAAGGCAGCTAAACGCGCTACACAGGTCTTATTTGCGCTCAGACGTGGATTTGTGCAGATTGATAAGGAACTCTTCCGAAAAAAACCTACGGGGTATTTGTTCGATCCCACTTGGAATATACCATCCAGGCCTGGCGTCCGTGGTTTAAGAAGGATTATCTACAGCTGGAACGAGTTCAGGCGAGGGCTACGAAGATGGTCAAGAATCTAAGTCATCTGCCTTACGAAGCCAGACTGGTTGAACTTGATTTGTTTCCTCTAAATTACAAGCAACTACGCGGTGACCTCATCCAAAACCTACCGGATTGTCAGAGGCCGCGATTTTGCCCTAGAATTTGCTGACTTCTTCGAATTGGCTGGGACGGAACATCTGCGGGGTCATCCCTTTAAACTGCAGAGGAAGTTTGTCCACACGGAAGTCCGTCGGAACGCCTTTTTCGCAGAGGGTCGTTGGAGCATGGAACGGACTCCCTGACGAGGTGGTCCTTTCAGAAACTGTTGACACATTTAAATTCAAACTAGATACTCATTTTTCTGAGAAACTATTGTCAATAAAATGAAGATTGTGTAAACAGTGGCAGGTTGCGCCTGGCCCACACATATCGATGAACCTACATTTTCATTTGTCAGATATATCACTGTAAACGTTTGTACTATTGACATTTTTTTGCATGTGAATTGGGAGCTCAAGAGCGAAAGCCTACTTCCCTCAATAAAGTGACTTAAAGTGACTTAAAGTGACTTATTTGCTTGTTTTGCTAGCGTCTATCTGTAAATAGGGTTTTCAAAGGCTCTGCCTATTTCCCTTATATATACTCGAATTATACTGAATTATCGATGACCTTACTTTTTCATTTGGCAGAGTTATTGCTGTAAAGGTTTATTCTTTGGTCATTTTTAAATGTGAATAGGGATCTCAAGGGCGAAACCTTAATTCCCTCAATGAAGTGACTTGAAAAAGGGTCCTCCTTGTATTTGAGGCAGTTCCTTGATAATGTATTGGTTTCTAAAAATGTTTCCGTCATCCTCTGCCGAGTCAATCTTCGCATTCACTTTTTCGTTCCCTCCTTTTTAACTAGCATCGCCAACTCTTGACAACCTTGATTTTTTCCTCAGATTTTTGCAACCCTGACGATGGTCTCCCGGGATCTGTTGATGATTGAGGCGGGTTCTGAATGTTCGCTTCTTTGTTGGTGGACTATGCAGTCAGCAAGGTCGCATCTCGGTGATGATCTCGTGACCTCTACGTTTCCCTCTTTCGTCTACGATGAGTACCTCCTCTCTTACCTCCACGGTGGTTATAAACAGTAGCTTTGACCTCGACAAGGAGCGTTTTTAAACCCTCTTACGTTTTTCAGCATTGTCAGAATACTATCCCATTGCAATGTACCTATCTTAGGAACTCCAGCTTTTAATTTTTAGGGAAGCAGTTTTTCTCGTATTTTTAAATTGGCTGTTTGCCGATCTCCGCCCCCAATTCAACCGTAGGATTTTTTTACTGCTTCTGTTCTCGTTCACCGTATATGCAAAGATTGTTGACTATTGTTTTAAAAATGGAAAATCATTGTGAAGCGGATATGCCTTCCATATTACTCATTTCTGCTGTTCATATGGCTGCTCACATTGTGCAGCAATTATCTACTTTGTATTTATTTAAACCACAATACTAGGTTTGTAATGATGGTGCCCCTCTGGGCCTTAAATATACAATTTATTTATTATTTATTTATTTATATTCAGGAACCCAAAATTCCCTGAATGCTTTAAAACCACAAGGGAAAATAATATCACTTGTCTATGCGTATATTTTCGCACTACTACTTAAATTAAAAACTACTTAAATTAAAACTACTTAAATTAAACTACTTAAAATTAAAATTACTACTTAAACTACTTAAATTAAACTACTACTTAAATTAAACTACTTAAATTAACTACTACTAAATTAAAAAATTAAACTACTACTACTACTTAAACTACTTAAATTAAAACTACTTAAACTACTACTACTTAACTACTTAAATTAAAACTACTTAAATTAAACTACTTAAATTAACTACTTAAATTAACTACTTAAATTAAACTACTACTTAAATTAACTACTTAACTACTTAAATTAACTACTACTCTACTTAAAACTACTACTTAAACTACTTAACTACTTAAAATTAAAAATAAACTACTTAAATTAAACTACTTAAATTAACTACTTAAATTAAAATTAACTACTACTTAAATTAAACTACTTAAATTAAAACTACTTAACTACTACTTAAATTAAACTACTTAAATTAAAAATTGTTAATATTCGCGATTAAATTGTCCTTTAGCCGTAGTTCACGTGGACATGAATAAAACTGTAGCTACTTAAATTAAACTACTTAAACTACTACTTAAATTAAACTACTTAACTACTTAAATTAACTACTACTTACTACTACTTAAATTAACTACTTAAATTAAAATTACTTACTTAAACTACTTAACTACTACTACTTAAATTAAAATTAAACTACTTAAACTACTTTAAGTTAACTACTTAAACTACTTAAATTAAACTACTTAAATTAACTACTACTACTTAAATTAAACTACTTAAATTAAACTACTTAAATTAACTACTTAAATTAACTACTTAAATTAAAACTACTTAAATTAAACTACTT
>WEDG01003844.1:0-40796 GCA_017591395.1 Schistocephalus solidus
ATATTTGTGCTATATATATGGTATGTGTCCTATGACACAACGTTCGTTTATCGCCGGTAGGTAACTGGCGGGCGGACAAATGGGATCGAGTGAGATCCTTACCACATTAGTGAGTGTTACGCACTTGTTTGGCTTGTTTATGTACCTCACTGCACAAGGCATATGATGTACTGATGATCGGTAATGACCGTGAAACAGCTGTCTGCGTCTTGCCTGTTGCACTCTTAGCAACATATTTGTGCTATATATATATATATATATATGAAGATTCACGTGCGAATGGAGCGTAGAAAAATGGCTCTTCGATTTTAAAATCCCGCGAACAATCATATTTTATACATAATAGGCAAACAAAACCTTTCTATTCTTCATAGCATAGAAAACAACTCTTTCTTAAATTTTGTACTCAAAGGAAAAATATCTGCCCATTTTGATGAAACGTGCAATTATCAGAAATAATAGCAATGTGCGCATGTGGGTTGATGTTTACTTTCAATGCACAATGCAACCCTATGTTGCCTGCAGTATTTGGCGGCACGAGGTGGCCTCTTTCTGGAGGCATAAAAAGGTTCAATTAAGATTTAATGGGTGTTACGCATGTAATTCAAAAAAGCTAAATTCGAGTTGGACCACAGGCTTTGGTTAAGATTATACAGAAACAGTTAAACTAATAAAATCGAACGAATCACTATAATAGGAGAAGAAAACGGGTTCTTTCTGATTTTGTGCCTGTTTTCTATAAAATGTAGCTGAATTTGAGTGTGCGAAAATCAATGAGACAAATTCATGTTTGAAGAGCGTAGGGCGAATGAAAGGAAGCCAGAATCTTGACATGACTGCTATATTATGGAACAATAGCTAAGTTTAGAAAACCGCTTGAGAAATATTTTCGAAACTAAAAACACATTACGAATTTTTTGACTGAAATTTTTACGAGACAGCACACCTACTCGTACACAAGTATTGGAAATCAGTGGAAAAAAGTACATTGTTTAAGTAGTAATTTTTGGCAAGTGTGAGTGTCGTATGTGGGTAGAAAAACACTCAATTAAAAGCCAACATCCTGGCGTGCCGTGGGACTGTTGCAGTCTAAGCAGTGCTGCAGCCACTCTGAGCAATTCCCCTTAACCGAAATGATCTTACAGGATTTCCGGACAAGAGTTCGCGGCTTCACCCCCACAGGTTTAGTAAAATGGGGCCGAACATGATAATTTAGCCTGAGCGATGCAATGATTTGAGCGAAGGCAATGATTTGGAGGTGGTCAATTACCCTAAAAAGAGCTGAAAATAGGCTTGAAAAAAGGGCTATCAAGTGCAGCCGGGAAAAAACGGCTCTTTGCCGATGCTATAGAGCAGTTTAGCGCAGCCGCAACACGATACACACACGCTAATACCTTAGGCTTCCTCGTACAACTATCGTTAGAATTGTTTTGGTTCGCTTTTACGGATCAGCGGGTCCCATATAAAGGCCGGTCCGGTCGTCAACTGAGGCAAGACCTTCTCCAGCTGCCATCTGTATCAAATATGGACACCCTCGGACCCAAACCTTGTCTAAATTTATCTCTCAAGACGTGTGCGGCAGAAGGGTCAAGTCAGACAACGGATGAGGGACACAAAGTCCCGAAAAGAATTAGACACCTGGTTACTGTATTTCTGCTTTTAGGGAAGGGCTTGAGCAGGTACTAACTCATTGCGTGACCTGACTTTGACAGCGAAAGGTGTTTTCAAATAAAATTGCCGATCAATGGGCACTAGCCGCCATGTGAATCGTGAGCTTGGAGCCGTACACGACACCGCATTGCCAAGGGTCGGGACAAAAGACTTAAAGCAGGCGATTAACCCCCACGACATTCTTTTCTTTTCGATGGGGGGAGACGGTTATTCCCTTCCTTCTAGCCCACCGGTGTCATAACAGAAACATGATACCATGAACAACTTTTAACATTGATTTTCAGGTGTTTTTTTTATCAAAAAGTCTTCAAAGAAGCCTTTTTACTTAGCACTTGGCAATAGAACTGACTCATTTTCCTCAGCCTTCCAGTATTACAGTAACTTCTGGAGCACTTGGCTGCCGTGTGTCCGAGTTAATTGTGCTGTGAACACAAAATGCAGCTTTTCCTTCTTCATCATCACATGCACCAGGTCTTTGCGCTTATAAGTGAAGAAAACAGATAGGCGACTATTCACTGTCATGCGGCCTTTAGATACAAAAGTGCGTGTCTACACGCTGCTTTAATACCGGTCAAATGGTCTGTCATGAGGCCAGAGAGATTGTACCGACACCGCATTGTTCCACTGACTGGTCAGATTGGTGTCACAGGTAGGAGCCGCGGCTAAACGTAAGTTTTAAATTGTCTGCCACTCGTTCACCCACTCTCGCTCCCCACAACGTCTATCCGACCCGATCTGGCCTAACAGTTGTGATCCCATGGCATTTAGGGCTCCGCTCCCTTTCCTCAATCGCGTAAATAAACACTGCCAGCTTCTCCCTACTCCTCATCGGTTCTCTCAACGTCGCCCAGTGAAAAACCGTCTCGGATACTACTGTGATAGGCCTGACGACAACTAGGTGAGAGGGTGAATCCTTCTGGCTTTCGTTATGGGTAACCTGGGGCTGCCTCATTTTGACTCCAATCATCTCTCTCCGCCGTCCTTTTTAAAGCTGTCTCCGCTAGCCCTTCGGTGTGTCGGAGACTAACCACATGGCAGCAGTGGTAAGAGTATGCTTTTAGTGCCCGTTCAAGATCAACATATCACAGGGCCGTCGTCAAACCCTGGAAAAGGATAGCCGGTGTGCCAAATTTCAACTGTTTGAAGCCCTAACAGTAGTGACGCTGCTGGTGGTGGTGATCTGTGGCCTTTCTATTCTCCAGACCAAAGGAACCTGCCTACATATCAGCTGACCTTCTCTAGAGGCTATTCTCTTTTCTATTACTCGTGGAAGCACTGAGTAGATAGCAGCTAGGGCAGACCTGTCAGTATACGTCCCGGTAAAACCTCGCTCTTGAAAGCCTCCATTAGTAAGAATACAAAGGGAATGGCTTTATTAGTTTACTTTACTTGCAGTATATGCAGTGCTGCGAACGCAACAGTATGCGGCAGTTGCAATACAGAACACAGAGGACCACGTACTATGTCACCAAGGTTTGTCTCCATTTCAAATCTACAGGAAAGCAAAAGCAGGCAGTCAGGTTCAAGATTACCATTTAGAACTGGCTCTACGGACCGTCAAGCTATGTGAAAACAGGTCCAATGCTGGTCGCATATGAAATTCAGGTGTCCTCGAACTCTGAGTCATTGAGGAAAAATCTGAGGCCAACAGTAAAGCCATCTACAGGAATTCCGAAAAGATAGAAGACAAGAATGGTGGAGTATTCTTTTTCTTGCTCAAGAAAGCAAAAACTGTTTGGTAAACTAGAACAAAGAATGTAACTATAGAATGCAACGCTTCCGAGTGTCCGATAAAGCAAACGAGCACCGGTGGAAACGAAACCGCTTTACATAAAGGTGGTTCATTCGAAGAATTTAGCTTTGGCATGAACTTAAAACAAGCATATACGGTGAAATTTATTTATATCAGGTGAGTTCACGACTACTAATCAGCTGCAGCCCGTCACTTTATAACATTGTTAACGGCAGAGGGAAAAGGTGTTTCAGACACTCACTCTGTGCATGTATCCATAAAGTGCTTTGGTTCACTCCGCCAATCAAGGTGGGTTTCCGGCACAGAAAGGAGACCTAAAAGACATGCCACTGCTTTAGTTAGCATAAAATGTGATAGAAGTTGGTTTGAGTTGGCGGGCTAAAATGCCTTGGTTAACGCGGCTAGATTAGTAAAACCCACAACTGTTTTGAGCTAATAAATAATGGTGAAATGTGATGCACTGTGAGTTTTAATACTTAGAAAAGCAAGTTAGAGTTAAATACAGAGGAAGCGTCCTCCAGGAGATATGTTGCACGCGTTATTAAATTTTTTTCAAATAAATTTAAGGAAACGTATTTGCAACGTTCTACTTTACTACGTACAATCGGGTTGCGTGGATGAAGGTCGACCTCGGAGGTGCTTCAGGAAAATTTAAAAAAACAAATATACAGCGACGGCACCGATAGCTTAACAAAACCCAAACTTTTTGAATTTTTTTGAAGAATGCATCGAAACCAGCCAGAGAATATTTAATCTGCAGTAACATTAAGAACTTTTGATCAAGTAGCTTTCGGGTTGCAGTCTCACAGCATAAGCGAGAATCGTCTTCCACTAAAGTTCGCCGGTAGCATACGCCATGGCGTAGTTGGATCAGGTCGTACGAGAACCATACAGGCCAAAATTTAATGTTTCAGAGAGGCAGACGAGGTTAGCTATGTCCTCGTAAACACAACGCCGCAGTTGGTCATCTTGGTTCAGGCACTGTGACAGCCGGCTTGGACTATGTGCAACCGTCTTGGCTCTCGATGCGACAGCGGTGAGAGAATGCAGATTTTGCTGATCAAAACCAACTGTCAGTCACGTGCATCCAGCACCGCCACAAATATCTGCTGGCTTGAGTATTGAGACGGCGGCTATGCACCAGTCCGGTCCACTAAAATCCTAGTTGGTTCGAGGTTTCGCAGTGGGTCTCCAGATAGCGAGATCGATGCAAAGGCAGCCGGAAACTGAGCGAGTGAAAACGTCCTACGAGGCCTGAACCCGTTCCCCGTTCGCAAGCACTCCCTAAAAAGTTCACTTCTCATCTGCAACCCAAAACGCCACGTGTGACATACCTTATGTCCCAAAAATCCAGCTGTCCAGCGCAGCCGATGCCTCTGAGCACAAATTTCTGGTCCCGTTTTACGACCCCTCGCTCTTTCTCTGCAGTGAAACTTGCACGCGAGTCCGGTTGAAGGCTGACCTAGAATGCACTGACGATATCGCCTTGCTCACCTCATAGCTGAAGTGATCTATAACGTGTGATGTCACACGTGAAGATAGAGATCGCTACGTCAGTCCGGATTATCTATAAACGTTGGGAAGACTTCAAATTGTTATCTGAGCTGCATTCCTGAACAGAGAGGCACCTTGAAGAAGCTCGACAGTTTCAAATGCTGCCTCAGAGCAGAGACTGCTGCCCAATGGATGGATGAGGACAACATTATCTCTCCCGAATCGATGCTGCTCGTCGGCCTTTCCCCTAATCCTTAAAAAGGGCCTATGGATCCAACGCGAAATCTCCATCACCATGAAGATCCGCTGTTGCATTGATGACTTCCCTTCGGTCAGTTCTCTCCTTTAGGGCTGTGAATGCTGGGTTTTGCTCGTGGAAACATAAAAGCAAAAGCACTAAAAGAAGTTGACCTCCGCTTCCTGGAGGACCATCCTTCGAGTGAAGTTACACCAGCTCTCGTCTCTAATGAAGTAGTCCTACGCGCAGCGACAACATCGCGAGGATATCTCCAGGCTATCAAATAAAGACGACTGAGGTGGTTTGGCGTGCTTTCTCCGTCGTCCGCCATACGAGCTTCATTTTATACTCGCCTCTAGTCCGGCGGCCGAAGAGTCAACTAAAGACCTGGCTCTGACACGGTTCGGCAAAATATGGAAGGGGGTTCTTGGACGGCCTCCGGTATTCGATCTTCGCCACTGGAGAAGAGAATTGTTGAGCTAGCTGATTCGCTGGCTGGCAAATCGCATCCTACAAGTGGAGAGGCACAATGCGTGGCATAATCGAGGCCGGTGGCTAGACTCGTGCATGATCCCAACCGCACCAAGTTCAAGTGATACACACCATGGCGAAAGAAGACTAAAGAAAGCAGGATATTGATAGTAGGGAGAATTGAAAGGTTCCTTTGGTTAGAACGGCTGATCCGTTAATAAATTACCTCAACCAGTCTCAAACTGTCAACGGCAACTAGAGACTACCTAGGAGGATGATTACGCTGCGAGTCGCAATATAAAAGAGAATGATGACACGATAGCTCTCCTAGGCCAGGCCTTTTTGCATAATGAGGCGTTTTTCCAGTTGGTAACTGAGCTTGCACTTCAGTCTTAGTCAACATACTGCACCTTTAGTCAGAAAAGCACTAAATAATGACACTTATACATTGTCTTGAAAGCATTTATTACTAGATATTTCAAGTGTCTTCAAATTACCAATTTGTCAAGGATATACATAGCGAGTTGTTTATTCGAGTGAATCAACGATTTAAAAACCTTCATAGATTGTTTTATTCGAGCTCAACAGGGAATTTATTATCAAGATGCCCAAAATACCGAAACTGTTATTAACAGACCATAGGTTAAGTTTTTCACTTCGAAGGCTAGAATATGATCTTGGTTGTGGGTGCTCGCCGATTTCCAAAGACAAGAAGCACTGGTTTGATTGCAGAATTTTTGAGAGCTGGAAAGATCGTACCAGAACTACCAAATGCCTTATTATTATAGGTTCCTGTGAAGCAAACACCATTTCACAACGGGTCGTGGAATTGTAAGTTCATGGGTCCAAAAATGCCAGGTAAATAGAGTTTCAAGCATCTGATTAGCGATTGAAGAACATTCGGATAAGCATCATCGCAATCAAAAACAGACGTACCATTTGTGCCAGAAGCGATGGGCTCATTATGAACGCCAGCGTTCCATAAACTCCGATCGGGATCCAAGCGGAAAATTCGAGGGCTGTGTCTGGAGTCTTGGGGGAAGATGACGAATTTGCAATATGTGTCGGCGTGGGAAGCGAAACACACTCGTCCGCAGCAAAATCGTTGAAGGGGAAGCTGGGGATCCGGCGACTTAGCTTTACCAGAAAACTTCGAGGAAGATTTCGGCGATGATGCCGTCAAGTTTTGCAGCGTTTATGCTTTGGAGCTAGTGTTTTCGTATTTACGCGGCCCGCCAGGCTGATCTGCGTGATTCGCCGCGGTGCAGGGAAATGGAAACCGGATTCGGTTTTTGCCCGCAGCGAATTCTCAAGCAGTTTAATAGCTTTTCCTTTCTCGACGATCTTCATTTGAGGATTTTTCTGAAAAAGCCACCGTAATGAGAGTAAGGAGTGGGGTGGAGTACAGTCATTGGCACACTGGTGAAGGAGGTGATAATTCCCACTCGTTTTACGGGTGAAACGGTAAGTTTCGGTGTACTGGTCCCAAAAACTTTGGAGGCAGGTGTAGAGAACAGACAGACCTCCGTCAGTGGTAAACCCCTTTGAAAACTCCATGACGTTTGTGGAGGAGGGGACCTGATGGGCCTGTGGATAACGCACGACGTAAGCGAGTATAGGGGAACAGGCGTTTTAGAACGCCTCGAAGCGCGATTTAGTATCTGTGTAGTATGATCAACGGCAAGTGAAGGAAAGCCGTTTGTAAATGGTAAACTGCTAAGCCCGTTGAAAAGCAGGAGACTGGGTGACTTTTCACAGATTGACGCTGACCGAAGAGAAGAAAGAGTAGACACGTGGTATTCCCACTTTGCAGAGATCCCAATGTCACTGCGGCACACGAGTGACGACCTGACCGTTGTCCTCCAAATCTGACATTTGTCAGCAGATATTCTGTCTTGGAGCATGAGGGTGTGACTCACTAGCATCCTCAGATGAATAGCGGGCTTTCAAAATGCAGGGGAGACGATCCCGTAAAACAGAATCATTTTGAATAATTGGGTGACTCCACAGTGGTGACAGAAGGTTCTGTGAGCTTGATAACGAGCTTAATCAAGTTCCTTGTATCGTCTTCGAAAGACAAACCGTTTTTCCCAGCAGTTCGACATTACCGGAATTTTTGACAGGCCAGTTAAAATGTGTTTAATGGTATCAGAGGATACCTTGTAGGTCTGTGAAGGCTTATGACTTCCCTCTTTTGCATATCAAACAGGTGTGAAAAATCCAATCCCCGAATCCAAAAGAAATCCATGCAGCATCCTCATCGATACCGAGACAACGAAAACAGACTTCCGACTGTGGAAAGTGTTTTAGTATTTCGTTGGCGACTCTTCATCAACATTATTTATTTCTGAAACCCGCTTAGCTACTCAAAAAGTTTTATTCTAAATGATGAAGCATTACACTATATCTAACCTCGCAGTCCTGTATTTCGAGGCTCAATATTTCGGAATACTTCGCTACATTTGTGCAACTCTTTGCGAAGAGGGAAGGATTATGTGTTCAAGTGTTATCATAATAAGATTTTGTAAGTCCTCGCAAACGCAGAAATGGCTTTTTACACTCCTCGTCCATTTCGAGGGTGTTGTATATTGTTTCGTCTTCGTATCACACAAAGTGCCTAGGGCAAAACGCGGTTATAGATATAAATGAGAAGAAATAAAAAGGCTGTCAAGAAATCGTGACTAGCTTCGAATGCATATACTTCGAACATACACTAAGGAAGCATAAATTACTCTAATGCACCCGGACCATTGGAATATCCTTTGGGGCCTCGAACCTGTGGGCTAGATAATACGCGTACACTACCGCCATCGAACAAAATGTGCCACGGCAACTCCATCCTCACCATTGAAGATGGGCTTAATATGCGCAGCGACGAAAGCGAACATAAAGGCGGTGAAAGGTGCGTAACGAGAGTGAGACAAGAATAACAAGAGGCCCCAACACAACACGCGCAGATTGGTGATTTTATTTTGTCTTCCCTGTCTTTATTTTCGGCCTACCAAAACATTACAAGACTTTGGCCAACTTCCACTATCGATTCATCTTTATCCCTTCATGCGCAACTGTGCATAATTTAACATTTTATTGAGTTCCTACAAATTATCTGCTAATACTACTTCGCTAATTCTTTTTATAATTTACAACAAAGTTTTATGTGCTCTCTGTAATAAAAGATGATAAAACACAATTTTTCGACCAGGCTTTTGTTTCATCTGGGATAGTGCTCAACCATGTTAGTTAACTCTACGCATCAAAGGATGCCCTACGCGAGATCTTCTTGGTTTTCCAGTTGCTAAATGATTTTGTAGCTTTCCTCGAAATCGCGTGATTTTGTGGACATCCGTTGAGCATAACAAAAGGCCTCGTCTGCACTAAGCAACCAGAAGGACTGGAGAACATAAACTATTTCCTTTGCATATGTGACCTCACCATATAAATTGTTTATTGTAGGTATCTCGTTATAAGTAAAACAAATGGAAACAAGCTGCCCTTATTTTTGCTTTACACATTTGCAACTCATTGATTCCAGTGGGACAGTGAGGAATTGTTTAATCCATTTAATTTAATGTTCGATGCTTTTACCGCTTCCACATTTTCATCCCGCAATCAGTGGCTTTAACCGCTCTCGCCAAGTCACATCGACGCAAAGATCTCCGTTCTCTGTAACCCAATTGTAACGAATGATCTTCTTTGGCAAAATGAAAACATATAGGCTTAAAAACACGCATCACCTTTTTGACGCAGTCTCTATGGAACATTACATTTCACTGGCAATAGAAAATCCGAAATCACTTAACCGCACGTTTGGTGTCATCCACCTAGGCCGATACATGGAACTCAGCAGTTTAGTCCCTATTAGCAATTAGAATCGACTCAAATAGGATTAATTAAAAACATTTGAGATGAGTATTGAGGAATATTTCTTTATATGGTTCCTTTCTTGCTGTGAGATCGACAACCATTCGTACTAAGCTCACCACTGAACAATTTGACTTGTGCGATCTCTGTTGCGCTCCAGGGAATTAACAATATAACAGAGGGAAAATGCATTAGTCAGAAGGGTACCTTTTGAGGTTATTAGGAAACCATGCCATCATCCCAGTCTTCTTCCTCAAAAAGAGGAAACGGATAAGTGACAAGACAACGTGGAATCAAATAAGTTTGTTCTTTACACACTCAGCGGTGTCCAATGAGCGCAAATCTATCGAAATGTAGCATCTGATGCTGTTTTATTCATACAGAGCTTGTAAAATCAAGCTAATTTGTGAAGTAAAAGCCGGAAAGTTTGGATCATCGCCCACTCATGAGCATACATAAAAGTCTCGAAGATAAGACCATCACAGTGTTGTCGAGTTCTAATATCTAGGGTTTGATTTGGACGAACATCCTGGCGATGCGAACTATAGAGGTGATCTCTAGTAGTACGATTTGGATTTGAGTGCAGTATTTTTCATAAATACTTCAGTGTAACCTAATCAAAAATTAGTACGTGGGCAGGTTCGGAAATTTGCAGAAAAATCTGGTCCTGTTGTTGGATATGCTTTAGATAATTTTCTTTCACACAACCGCATGTAATAATCCCGGTGCAGATGGCTATTCATAAAAGCCTAATGGTAGCGAAGGGAATCTTGAATGCAAGCATGTTTGACAGACTTTACATTTTGATCAGTTTCACAACCAATAACACGTTAATAGGTTCCGCACAAATTCCATGAAAGAAAACGAAAACCTCATCAGACGATTCCGTGCTCCAGGATCAGCTTTTGAAATTACTTTTGACATTATCGACGTGGATCTTTCAGCCCCGTTGGGTCCTGAATGAGGCAAAAATGGAATCCTTTGACGTGAACAGCTGCTAAGAGTGGTTCTGCTGCCCTTTAAGGATGGATTCCGCCACTAAAACCGAAAAGGTACAGCTACGCCATAAAACCAACATTTACAGGTCAAGATCCCAAATCCAGTCAAAACTTCGCTTTTCGCTTATGCACCATGCGTCAAACGCTCATGCGAATCTGCAGCCACTTACTGTCGTAATAATAAACATGTTGTCGGTAAAATAATTTTCAAATATCCTTTTACTTCCACTTTACAACCCTAAACGATCGATGCGTTTATATTCATGGGCTTAAGCATAACACACATCAAAGGTCCCTTTTTCACGGTCCACCTCTGGTTCCTCCTATAGCCTTCGAGATAATTAAGGCTTCTGTCAGCGGGTGGTGTTCAAGAAAAAGCCTAAACGCTTTTGCGATTCTGTAAATCTTAGTTTATTACTCCTCAACCATAGGTTAAACCAACCACTGGTATCACAGTCCCGAAGCTTAAACATTTATTCCAAGACCTGCAGCACAGCTTAAATCTCGGTCTGCAGTCATAAACGCAATTTGAATCAAAAATAACCTTTATTCTCATTATAGATCAGCAAGCATCGATAACCTCTAGCATAATAACAGTTCCCTCCCGGCAATCAACACATATTTTATCTCTCTCATTTATACTGTTAAAATGATTTTGGTTTTCCTCCATGTGCCATGATTTCTGGACCGCCAAAGGCCATCAGAAGAGATAGGTGCAACTCATTGGAGCAGTGATATTGTTGACCCGATCACTTCAGGATTCTCGCACGAACACGTCACAAGTGAAACCCGCAGATAGACAATGGCAGCAGATTTCACATGGTGCTGCCGTATTTATTATATTTGGTGACATCGTAACAAACCGCGCACTATCAGTACACAGATCCCACACCAATCTGTCGTTACCGACGCGATGTACGCCCTGGGAGTCCGCGCAGAGTCTTTCATCGCCACGACTGCCGTTGTGCGGATAAGTGGGGCAGCAGGTTGGCTCGCTGTTCTTGGTAATGCTGGTCGCCCACGCACTTCACACCTGGACTAATTACCCTT
The DNA here is from genome assembly GCA_017591395.1 of Schistocephalus solidus. Classification (NCBI taxonomy): domain Eukaryota; kingdom Metazoa; phylum Platyhelminthes; class Cestoda; order Diphyllobothriidea; family Diphyllobothriidae; genus Schistocephalus; species Schistocephalus solidus. Next base: position 11,537 of record WEDG01003844.1, read on the forward strand.
CAGGCAAAACCCTCAGCGCGAAATATTGAAGCGAAACGCTAGGCCAATAAACTCCCTCGTGCGAGCCATCGCACCTTCTCCTCCCCTGGAACTCTTTTCTTTGAGTTCGCTTGGTCACTTTTATCAACAGTCTGTCAGGTGTAAGGTTGCTCCAATCTGACGGTTTACCGAAATGTTAAATGCTCATACATACACCCGAGCGTATGGATGGCTGCCAACGGAAAAAGTTAAGCTTTCACTGAGATCCTGTGTGTCTTTGCATATTTGTAACTTGGCATATTTGCCTACTTCTAACCCATAGGTGTCGTTTGTAGTTAATTGTCCAGAAATCTGGAAAACAGTCTCTCAGTACCAATCAGGTAGTTGAGATTCAATTTTACCACTGCAAAACGTTTGGATACCTGCAATTAATGTATTTAGAAAGTGCCCCTTTGGGGCTTAAAATGAAATAAATTTATTTATTTATATTATAAGTGTTCGCTGATAAACACAAACACATCGCTGATCAGTTCTGAAGACTTAATGTTGCATAATATAAATTTCCTGAAATGCCTGCTCACCCATGATAATACACGCAGTCGTCCAACGTTGTTCAAGCAGATAAAACACTCAGTTGTTGATGAAAAATGCAAAGAATGACAGGTTTGCCACAAATCCTTAATGTTCAATTTTTGACTAAATTAACGATAACAGGCACACTTCCATGAAGTATCTTATCAAGGTCAAGGTCAAGGGCGCACAGATCGATTTTAAAGATAAGTGAAGGGTTTATTTTTTGCCATATTCATTGCCCCTAGCAGTGAACTTTCTTTTAATTGTTAGTTTAAAAAAGTCCTTTTTACTGTCGCATATTACTTGTACTGGCCCAAATAATCAATTTGCTAAATTAGTTGCACTTTGCATAAGCATGGTTTGAAATTAAACCTGGCTCGCCGTTTTCATTTACTGCATGAAAGTAGCTGCAATTTTAAGTATTGTACTCATTGCAAATTATTAGTCCACTTTTTCTATTAAGTAAAACAAAAATTCCGTCTAGTAGTTTAAGATGTCCCGCAAGCGACTCGCAAAAAGACGCAAGGTTGCAGCTTCCCCACCATCCTGGAGTAATAGAGTAATGGAAGGAGACATATCTAGCGTATGCAAGACTTCGCAGCCCTCTGCAGGTATTATTAACTCTTAAATCCATTTGGTACCACTTGTTCCCTTGACTGCTCAAGTGTACACCTCGTCCTGCAATAATCGGTCATCGTCGGACGAATTAATAGATTTTTTGATTCAAGGAACTATGAACAATACCTCCGACAAAGTTATCCAGCAGGCTTTTCTGCTATGGAGATAATCAGCTCAGAAAACAAAGAACGGATAAAAAGCAAAACATCATTTTATGCTGCGTAATATTCCAAATTACATATCTGCTATCGAAAGTGCGCGTTTGTTTCTGCAAAGCTGTGGCTTGGAATTTAGAGTTGCGCACGCTAAGTGAGCACGCTCGCTCAGTCGTAATGCCCCCGTATAAGCCACACTCTTTCCTTGATAGAAGTTGACTTCATGCGGTCTAGGAAAGAGAAAAGTAGAGAATTTTGTCGAAAATGGCATTCCAATGCAGAGAAAACTGAAAAAATTAAATTGTTGGCAATCAACAGAGAAATGACTACCTCTGTTGTCATGTTGAACAAATCGCCTCCAATGTCATCTACGGCCTCGCCGTCTGAATCCCCAGCTAAATATGCACGGAAACCAACCTTGATTGATCTTGTTGGATTTAAAGACAACGATACTTCTTTTCTTCGTTCTCAGGACAGCAGTACTTCTCCTATTCCCACAACAATTATAAGTTTACCAGTTACTCCAGGTAAACCAACGCAGATTTTTAGCTCAAAGGAAAGTCTGACTAAAGTATTTACCACTCGAAAATCGCGAAAATTAGCCCCAAAACGAAAAATACTCCTTTAAAGTCGCCTTCTACTCCCGAAATCATCCCCATCCCAACTAACTCTTATTTCCAGCTACCAACCAGACCTCATACTGAGGCTCAAAAACCAAAAATGCAAGCATTCTCTCCAAGAATGGTGCTTCTCTGCCACTCGCAGCAGTGCATCCCCGACTCTGCGGCCAATTTTCTCCACGATCGTTTCCCAAGTTTTCTCTGAATACGAAGGGTCCTGCTGGACTGCTAGATTCAATTCAATTCAATTCGATTTATTGAGGGAAATAAGCATGGGCCTTTGAGTACCCTTTTTGTAACGTAAAATTAAGTGCGGTATACAGAGAAACCGTGTGGGTTGCAAAGGTACAAAAGGCGGTCATAAAATATGACACGTGGTGCACGACTCTCGAGGTTTAAGATAAATTCCTCATCGCTCAGGCTGGTTTTGGAACATAAAACTGTCAAGGTTCCTTTTAAAGCTTTCCAGCGATTGTGACATCACAACGTCTTCAGGGAGGGCATTCCATGGTTTAACCACTCTGACAGAGAAGGAGAACTTGCGCACATCCAGTCTCGCCTGCTGGACACGCAGTTTCAATGGGTGACCTCGGAGATGGGTCGTGGCGGCAAATTCAAAGAAGTCCGAGAATTCCAGGCAACAATCCAATCCCTTCACAATGCGGAATGTCTGCAGAAGATCACCAAGCATTTGACTATAACTCAAAAGAAACAGATTAAGACTCATTAGGCGGGTTGGATATGGCAAGGAGCTTTGACTTCTAACCATTTTGGTGGCTTTCCCCTGTACTCTTTCGAGGCAGTTCTGATCTTGAACTGTCCAGGGTTTCCAGGCTTGCATAGCATATTCCAAATGCGGCCTTATGAATGTTCCAAAAGTCTTAGCGAAGAGATCTTCATCGAAATCCAAAAAGGCTCATCTGATAGGATGCAACACCGCAATTGCGCTCTTCGCCACATTCGAGCAGTGAGACGATGGTTTTAAGGTGGTGGTCGTAAGCACACCAAGGTCCTTTTGGGTTTTCACGTCTTTTAAGGCCTCACCGTTGAGAAAGTAACTTCTACTTTCGGCAGATCCAGATGGGTTGCCTAAGCGAAGTATTGTACACTTAACGACGTTGAACCGCCAAAGCCAATGATTCAATCACTCCTCCAACCGAGTTAGGTTGTTCTGCAGTTTATCTTCGCCAGTAGGGCTCTGGATTACATTCCAGATTTTAATGTCATCGGCAAATGTTGCTGCATCACAGTCGAGATTCCTGACAAACTCGTTCACGTATATTAAAAACAGTATTGGCCCTCGTACTGAACCCTGAGGAACCTCACTCTCGACCGCAGCAGAACTTGACCTCTCTTGGCCGAGGCACACAACCTGGTGCCGACCCACGAGGAGGTTTTCGATCCACTCTGATTCCAATTCGTTCTAGCTTGTACAGCAGTCTCTCGTGCAGCACAGTATCGAAGGCCTTTTGAAAGTCAATGAAGGCAATGTGAACTGCGTGTCTATCTTCAAGTGCTTGGATCCACCTCTGGAGCGAATACAGCAAATTCGTTGTGCATGATCTTCCTTTTCTGAACCCGTGTTGACAGCTTGATAAAAAATTATGAGTCTCTAGGAATTTCACAAATTCACTCTTGATGATCATTTCCATAACATTGCCAAGGATGCATGTCAAGTTTATGAGCCTGTAGTTTGTCACTGACGCCCGGTTACCGCTTTTGTACAAGGGAGTTATATGTGCCAGCTTCCAATCGTGAGGAAGTGTTCCGGAGTCAAATGACTTTTGAAAGAGCACTGACAGAGGTGCGGAAAATTCATTGGCAAGTTCTTTCAGAAGCTTGGGTGGAAGCTCGTCTGATCCTGGGGATTTCAACTCTTTTAGTTCTTTTAATTCCTTTTGGATCAGAAATTCTGAGAATAGTATGTGGCTAATGCTTGCAGTCGGCGGGTTATCCACTGAGGGGCGAAGGAACCTTGCCTCATTTGTGAAAACTGAGTGGTAGAACTGTGAAAAGTACTCGGCTTTTCCCCTGTTTTCAGAAATTTCGACGCCCACGGCAGTCTTAATCAGCGGTATTTGATGCCTATTCCTTGTATATCTACAGAGGTAACTGTAGACTAACTTTGGATTCTACGTTGACTTTTGCAGCAGTCTTCTAAAATTCTCTTCGCGTTTTAAGAATAAGGCTTCTCATTTTGTTTCTCTGTGTTTTATACTTATTAAAATAGGTGACTTGATTAGACTTGCAATATTTTCTCCACAACTTGTGCTTCCTGTTTATTTCCCTTTTTAAGTTGCTGTCTAGCCACCCAGGACGCTTGCTGTGATAGACACTCTTTAGTGGGCAGTGGTTGTCCATAAGTTGTGGAAGAACATTTCGAAAGGACTCCAAATCTTCGTTCACGGTGCTCGAAAACATTGAGGTCCAGTTGATGTCTGTTAAATCTGCTCGAATCTGATGAAAGTTTCCTCGCCAAACGTTACGCCGTTTTTCCTCTATAGCAGGCGCAACGGAGAATAAGGAGTAGACCAACATAAGCACCACATGATCACTACGACCATAGCGGAGGCATTGAAATAATCTCGTCAATGCTGCCTGATGTGTTCGTGAAAACCAGGTCAAGACCGTTAGCCCTTTGTCCTTCAAGTGTTCTGGTGTGGAAAGGGACATGTTGTGTGAGGAGTGCCTTCAAGGTCTTTTGCAGAAAAACATAATCAAAAGTCGATTTCAGGCATGATGATTGAACAGTGCTCCAGTTAATTCCTGGTGCGTTGAAGTCACCCATAATCATGACATTAGGTCGACTGGAGAAATTTTCTAATTGTTCCAACAAGTGGGTGTCCGCGACTTGGTTTATTCTAGGTGGCCGATAGACAATGAGGACATCCAGACATGGAGAGCCAAGAGCCTTGATGTTCAACCATATGGTTTCCGTGCTGCACGCAAACTTGCTCGTCTTGTCAGACACTATTAGCACGTCTTTCACATACATAATTATTCCACCACCCTGTCAATTTACTCTGTCCCTCCGATATATTTGGTATCCAGACAATGTTATTCTGCTATCTCGAAAACTGCCCGACAGCCAGGTTTCGGTTACTGCTATCACATCCGGAGATACTTCGGCAAGGCAAATTTTTAACTCATCAAGTTTTGATAAAAGGCTTTGTGCATTTGTATACAAGCACTTCAATTTTGCGCCAACCAAATTTCCTGTGGCGTTTGTCAATTTTTTGGGCCTAAATGCGTCTCCTCTATTGTCAAGGTCGTATGTCTTTTCCGTTTTTTGATGATTTTTGGTAACTCTGGTTTCTTTAGTGAGAACGCTGGGCGTTACGGAATCAGTACTGACATCTCTTTGGGCAATTGATTCCCTGATGGTTTTGGCGTTAGTGAGGTGGCTGCGTTGTCCTAAGAACAATCGGTTGGTTCAATGGAAAATTCGTATTCTTTTGAACTACCTTCCCCTTGAAAAAAGCCAGATTGTGTTCGCCAGCCTTCAGTCTTGATTGTAGTTCCAATACAAGTTTTCGGCATTTCAGCCTTTCCGCAGGGGAGTAGTCCGGTTGAAAAACACCTCTTTATGCGAGTGATTGAGGTTAGTTTATTTGGATAGGATCGCCTAGATTTGGTCTTTGGTTTGAATTCGAAACCGATGAAACGTTTTCCAAAAAATATAGATTTTTTTCTTTGATTTCCGATCAGCTCTTTCGACAGAATTATAGATACATCTTAACTCCCATGACTGGTCTGATTTCCTTCTATGTTAGGATGTGAACACCTGTACCGTTATGCTGTTCGAAATTTTGGATCCACTTTTTTCTCGTTTTTTTTCCCGTAAGAAATAAATATATGTCACGGATGCGGTTTATATTCCTTTATCTTTTCGCCGTAGGTTGCGTAAACTCTCGTCGATTACAGTTGCAAAACGAAATTTCCGTTCTGCCCTTGATTTGACGTATTTTTGAGCAGGTTAAGATGCTATTCGAAGTTAAGCGGCTAGCCGATTAGGTCAAATATGTCGAGAACCATTCGTTAAATTTCGCGAACCTTTTTCATGCAAAATAAGAACCCATAGAAAAACATGGCATCCCGTCCTACTAGATGCCGTTGGCAATCACATAATCGATGATACATTGACAGCTAATAGTTTCGAAGTTTTTTTTGGCCAGAAGATTTATTGAAAGTTCAGCCGCTCCCCGTTCGAACATCCGGGGTTGAACAGGTGCCGTCCTCGAAACCATGACTTTTACCCCCTGGGACCTAACCGTAGCCATTCGAAATTTTCGTCAATCTCATAGTCTTGGACCAGATGGCGTACCGAAAAGTATTATAAAGGCCCATGCTTATTATATTTTCCCATCCTTTCTGTGTAAACTATTTAATCTAGCTCTGGAATGTGAAATTTTTCCCATTGTGTGGAAGAAATTGCACATTCTACCTATCCCAAAACACGGCAAGTCTACGTTATTTGATTATTTTCAGCCAATCAGCACATTGTCCGCAGTTTTGAAAATTTTGGAGACCTTGATCAAAGATAAGATGATGTATGACTTAACCGAGGATGACCTACTGAGTGTAGCCCAGCTTGGGTCCCTCAAAACAAGGTCTTGTGGTTCCTGTCAGCTTTCTTTCTTTGATCACGTTCTACAATCTAGGGACAATGGTTTTGCACTTATCATGGACTATTTTTATTTCACCAAGGCTTTCGATCGTGTTGACCATGCCCTTATTCTCCTGAAAATCTCCTCTTTCGGTATATGTGGTAAACTTCTGAACTTGATATGTTCTTACCTGAGCTGTCGCACACAATATGTTAAATAGGTTCATTGATTTGGCACTGCTTGGGCACCGTCAAATCCTTAGAACACAGGAAAAAACCTAAAACAAACTCCTCTTTTCATTAACCACTTTTGCTTTGGTTTGTTTGTTTGCTTAAAAAGCAGTGCTCGAAATGAAGAGTTTGTTTTAAGTAAAAAACCTGTTTTCCAAGATTCAGAAATAGCAAAATTTGAATTTAAAACAGCTTTACAGAATGGGGATGAATGTATCAGGTAAGAATGTTTAGAGTCAAGACTAGTCTGTTTTTGACGTTCGAGAGTATTCATTCGACAAAGGTAGAAACGTTTGCGGTCGATTCGAAGGGATAAGTACTTCCAATCAGATGCGAGCCCTGTCGATTCCGGTGTGGAGTCTGCTGACTGTATCGGCCGAAGACTTCGAGGTTTGCACACACACGGGGTGAGTAACGCACCTGTAGTCGTTATTAGACGATGTGCGTATTGAACAGGGTCTCTAAGCACCATGCCGATCACTCAAACGCAACAGTCATTAGAATGAACGGCAGAAATGTTGGAAATGAATTCTACTATTAAGAAGGATATAAAGGTATGAAAGGGCACAATAGAAAATAAAGAATGGAGCGTTACATGAGGCGATATCCCTTTTGGAGTGGGGGGATTGCGTCATGTCTGTTGGATAACCGGTGGGGAGTGCAACGCTGTGGGCAACTGCAGGGTCAGGACGAGGGAATGCTGACATTGAACGGAGGGTAGCGATACGATAAGCGGCGACGGTACTCGTGGGGATGGGGGTCAGCGTTCGAGAGTGGAAGGGGGCACCGGCATCTTCACCGAAATTCCATCCTCATCCGGGATCCGCGCGAAAAGTGCTCCTAGTCCATGAAAACAATTCTGTCGGAACTGTAGTTCGTTACACGACAAATTAGACTTAGATGACTGATTGCTTAAAAAGGTGAAAAAATATTAGGACCAGGAAGAGTTCAACGGTAAGAAACTTTCAATGCAGTCCTACAGTTTTCATATTTGTATTATATAGCATAAAGTTGAATTATGTTTGATATAGCTGTATGAAACAGCTAGTACCATTCGTTTCATAAAGCTATATCTAAACCTAGGCGTGCGGCTACTTTGCGCATTCGAATTACGTAGAGCATAAATGATGTTAAAACCGGAATAAATATACTACTTACAGACTGAGATAAAAAATTAATAAGTTTTGCAGGTTAGTTTTTAAGAAAATTGTTTAACAATCATAAAATTATATATAAAAATTAAAGACGCTATCCAAAAACATTTAAAAATGTAAAATTATCATAAATTTTTTAATAAGTTTTAAAAATTGGAAAAAGCTGCTTTTTAGATAATGGGTATATAAATCATTAAATTGAAAGCCCTTGCGCATAGCCAGAGGATAGGTATATGTAAGTCTTGTAGGTCAATAACCACCAGCTATAGCTTGCCCATAACCAGATGGTGACCAGATGATAAAATTATGCATCTCTATGTGCATTGCAGGTCGTCGTAAGATGTTCATAAAAGGATGTCAGAAAGCTACTCGTGGGAGCTTCTGGCCTGAAATGGCTGTCGCCGCAAAGTACATAGATGCACATACGGCAGCTCATCGGGAGGACTCAGAATTGAAGTAGCTTTCGCCGATAGTAACCGCCACGTTGTAAAACGCGTGATTCCCGAAGTTGGCATTATCAGAGCCTTTTTGGCCCGTATTCTATGTTAAAGAACTGAGTTAAAAAAAGGCCCTACCTTATTCAAAATAGATGTGTGGTATTATTTAACAGATGTTGTTTGATTTTTATTTTAAATTTTAGAAGGGTTCGAATATTTCTGATAGAACTTGGTAGGGCATTCCATATTGTCGCGTATCTTATGGGATAGAAGTTGGATCGTTGGGCCTTTTTGAATTTAGGAATTTTTATAATATTTTCATAATTTCTAGTGTCTCGGGGGCCGTTTTGATTTGGTCGTGTGTGATTTTGAATAGAAAAGTGAGACCATTTTTGAGTCTTCTGATCCAGACGGGTTGAAGACCATATATATTGTAAAGTTCCATGTATGAGCCTTGAATGCCATCACATTTGGATAAGGATCTGGTAAAGCACCTTTAGAATTTAGAATTTATATTTGGTTAGCACCGGGAAGGTACTGTCTAAGCAAACATTAGAAACGAAATAAAGTTATGACAATGTGTGCAGATTAAATGTACAAATTCCTAAATTGTCCTGCTATGTCAACAGTTAGCAATGTTTTTAAAAATTAATGGTGAACTAGAAAAAAATAGGCAGTGAAAAAACTCCTACCATGAAAAATGGAGGCAGAGTTCAATAGGCCTTCATTTTTCGAATAGAAGGTAGGAGAAAAAACTGCTTAGGAAAAAAAATAGTCAGGTGGTAGAATAGGGTAATACTGCAGTAGCATTTCAGAATGAGATAATGAAACGTCGAGGTGATTCGTTCTTGATCGCTTAGGCGTATGAAACAGAATCTCACGAAGATGCGTCAATGAACTTAAGTCCTCAGCATCATAGGATCCAGAATTGAATTCTGATGATGGTTAGTATCCAAAGAAACCGCAGCATTTAAGACTGTGGACCACCGAATTTGTACGTCCGAATGACGTCATCGTTTGGAGGACGGGTGATATAAGGAGACATTATAGTTCATGGGCGTCTCCAGGTAGCGTAAATATAGTTTCAAGAGGGTTACTCAAATTCCCGATGGTCCTTTCTCCGAGTCATGGGGAAAGCTACTGGGAAAAAGATGAGGAAAATAAAAGGTTAATAGAATCAGTGTTAAGATAAATGTGCAGTCTTCGCTTGAATGCAGATAGACTAGTTAACGATCTAATTTCAATTGGCAAGTTATTCCAAAGAAAACTATACCTAGAAGCAAAGAAGAGAGCGTTTACACGTGGAGGATGCAGGGGGAGGTATAATTAGTTCAGAATTTCTTAGGTTATAAGGAAGAATAACGGGGGTAATGACAGAAAGCTTTGGGAGAGTTGAACTATTATTAAGACGAAAAAGGAGACAAAAGCCTGCTTCAAGTCTCCTGACCCAAATAAATTTTAGCTTCGTTAGCTGGCTTCTAGAATGGCTTCTAGTTTCTTTCGGCCATCTGATAGCATTATGCCCAAGAAAATTGAGCAGTAATCCAGGAGAGGTAAAACGTACATTTTATATAGTCGTGTCTTTAGGGCAGGTGAGGAGAAATTTTCACAAATTAATACGCATAGTCTAGTGGCTTTTGGTGATATTTGTTTAACGTGCGGAGATAAATCAAGAGCATTTGTATAGCTAAGACCTAAGTCTTTTATTGATGTTGTCTCGGTTATTTCCTGATTATTGAAAATTATGGGCGGAAGTTTTTGTGGACCAAAAAAATCAGGAGATGACATTTACTTGGAGAGAATGGCATTTTGCCATAGAGTACTCCATTCGCTTAGTTTTTTTAAGATCATTTTTCAATCGTTCTATGCATATTGGTTACTGTATGCTTGTTATATGCATATACAAGTTTTAAGTCGTCCGCATATAAAAATGTTTTAGCTGACGTTTATATAGAGGATAAGTCGTGAATGTATATAAGAAATAGGAGGGAACCTAGGATAGTCCCCTGAAGTACTCCACTACTAATAGGAGATGGTTCGGAGACCACGTTTCGAATTTGTACTACCTGATATCGGTTTTGGAAGGTAAGATTTTAGAAAGTCGAGAAGAGGAGACCCAATCCCATGACTTATAAGCTTCACTAGAAGCCTTTGATGGGGGACTTTATTGAACGCTTTTTTTAGGTCAAAGTGTATCGTAGCAACCGTGCTTCCGTCATCCCTGTTACTTGAAAAGAATTCAAGGAAGGTGAGATGGCAGGACTGACATGACTTTTTATGTAAGAAAGCGTGTTGAGAAAAAGGTATGAGGTTAGCGTTTGTTCGATAATTTAGCATTTGGTTCGAAATTATTTCTTCTAGGATTTTTGCTATAACCGCTGTTCGGCGAACACCACAATAGCTGTGTGTATCAGATCGGTTCCCGTTTTTAAAGATTGGTGTAATGCTAGAGTTTTTCCAGATTTCTGGATACATACCATTCGATTTGAGTAAGGAGAATAGACTAGACATCAGTATTGAAACATATATCATATGCTTCAGTATGCAAGGTGGGATTTTATCCGTTTCATAAGAGGTGGAATTAGACAGTTGTCTGATAGATTTTTTGACGGTTTCTTCGCTAAAACAGATCTCATTGAGGATAAATGCTGTCATGTCTGTTGGTTTGGGTATCGGCTCCTCCTTAACTGAATAGTTGGCTGAGAAGTACTTATTGAATAAATTTGCTATTTGTTTATCGTCCGTTATTACTTGTCCTGCGTCATCAATCATGAGTTGGGGTCCTTGTTTTCGATTAGTGTTCATTTGTTTCCGAAAGATCTGGGCTGTTTTTTTCGGAGGACTCTATGGCCCGGCGTTCCGCTGCTATGTTTTTGTTTGCTTCCATTTTTTCACCTAGATCATGAATTTCTCTAATTCGTCTGAGTGTGGATAAATAACTAACTGAGGGATCATGAAGTAGTTTTTTTAGTTTTTTTAGTCTCTTGGAAAGAAAGTTAGGAATTTGTGACTTATACGGTAATCTCTCATCTATTAAGGTATCTCGAATTATAAAAAGGGTAGAGTATAAAGGTTTACAGCTTCCGTCGAGGATTTCATTAGAAGATATGAACTCCAGTCTAGTGACCTTACATAGCTGTTTATATAGTCAATGTCGAGATTTTTTGGATTTATGTAATCAAATGTAATTAGAATCTGATGTTTCTTTTATGTTTAGAGGGAGCATTGTTATTATTGCCTTATGATCACATTCAACGGTTATGCTTTCGTAATACGTATGTAGGGGCCAGATATAATTTGTGAGAATTATGTCTAGTACGTTGTTCCCTCGGGTCGGTTTACTGATTATTTGTGTCCAGTTATGGAACACAATTGATGATAGCAGTTTATCATGTCTGGTGGGAGCTGTTAGTTTAGCCCAGTTTATTTCAGGAAGGTTTAGATCGCTTGCAATTATTTATATTCAATTTGAATATCTGATATGGTGTCTATTAGATTGGTAAGGCCAGTGTAATCATTACTACATGCTGTAGGAGTGAAGAGACATCCGATAAGTATATTTTTGTGCGACAGGGATTTTACTGTGTCAAAGCATGCTTAACCAGGGAAAGTTTCGTGTGAAACATCGAAACCAATTTGTTCAATGGTAGTTTTGGTGTATGTCATACAGCCACCGCCTCGTTTATTAATGCGGTCTTGTCGATAGAAATTGTAGTTTGGGACAAAAAGCGAAGCGTTCGATGTTAATTCATTTACCCATGCTTCCGTTAAACAAACTATATCGGGATTATAGGCTTCAACGAATGTCCTAAGTTGTGATATTTTATGTACTATTGGTCTCGCATTATTAAGGGCGATACTTAGGATGTCGGATAGGGAAGAGGCCAACTAAGGTCTTCGATGTTATCTCAAACCCCACACGTGTGAGTAGTAGAGTTATTCAGGGTAGTGTGCAAGGCCCACTTTTATTTTGTCTTTTAGTCAATGATGCACCAGGTTTATTTCGGAATGGTAGGCCCTTAATGTTTGCCGACGATTTGAAAGTTGCCTATCGATACAAGCCGGCAGATCGCGACACCACACTTGATCCATTAAAAAATGATCTTAAGGCCTTTGCCCAGTGGTGTTGCACATAGCGCCTTTCCCTTTATTGGCAAAAATGTTCTGTTATGGTTGTTGGCGACGACCATTAGCATCAACTAAGCATAAATAGCCACGATCTAAATGTGCCTAGCACTGTTAAGTATCTGGACATATCGTATTACGATGGCCTCAATCTTTCAGAGCATTGCAAATTGATTGTCTCCAAAGCACGCAGAACTACTAGATTTATCCTCCAAAATTTTAAAATATTGAAATAAGACTCAGCCTTTATAAAATGTACATAAGGCCTGGCCTGGAATACTGCTCGTTTCTATTTAACCTTCTGCACGCTAGTGAACGGAAGAAATATAACCGGTCAAGCACTTCTTTACGTAAAGAATTTTATCGCCGGAGCACACGATGGGCTTAAAAACATTGATTCCTTATGATTTCGCCGAGTACAGAAGGGACTCTTCTAACTGTTTAAGCTTTTGAATAGTCGAACATTTAATCCACTGAGGCAGATTGACCATCCTCGGTGCAGCAGTCATCGCAATGTCTTTTTATTTCTTCCATTAGCTCGCACAGTTAAGTTTCGTCGGTTCTTTTGGGTAAACGCCATAGCCATATGGAATAAACTACCCCAGAATATAAAAAACCTGCGAAGTTATTCTTTGTTTAAGAGAACTATTACTAGTTTTTTCCCATTCAGGACAGCTTCCAAGAATTTTTGGTGCCAACACGGTAGAATCTGTTTTTTAGTGCGCGGCATCTGAGCATGATCCCAGGTCTTACCTTGAGGGCTATGGAACCGTCTTTGCAGGCTGCACCAATTGACTTCTTCGGCAGACAGCGAGCAACCGTTCACAGATGCACTCTTGCCTGGGGCAGAAACTCGGTTCCTTAAAAAGACAGAAATACTGCAAACAAAGGGAACTTGCGTTAGCCCTTCCCTGATCTGAAATGATATCATCCCACAGGCAGCAGTTCTTTCTCCTGAATAACATAAAGATACCAAAAACACAGATAATTATATATTCAGGAGTTTTTTCACTGCTGGCGTGATCCCCACTGAATATTTCGTCTGAAAATGCTTTTATACAGGCATTAAATACAACTATTATTATTATTATTATTATTATTAAACCCAACTGCAAAGCGGTTGGGAATATGGTCGGAACCAATGAATGGACGACTTTTGACCAATTAACAATGTCTAATATGCTTAATAAATTGTTAACTGTGCCAAAGCTTTCATGCACCAGACCACCGCAGGCATTTAAAAGCCACTGGAATGTCTTGCATTAGCGTATAAGCAGTCCAACGAGGCAGTAACTATTTCAAAGAGAGGAATCGCGGTGTATTAAACTATGGACACTCTCATTTATGCCTCAATCTGAAAGCCTATGCAGGTTATCATAAATTAATTAAATAAATTGTATTTTTAAGCCGCAGAGTCCCCCAGCATTACAAACTTAATATAGGGGTATCAAAAAATACAAAGTAGATAATTGCTGCCCTAGATGAACAGCCATATGAACAGCAGAAATGAGCAGTATGGTAGGCACATCAGATTCAGAACGATTCGCCATGATTAAAACAATAGTTAACAATCTTTGGAATGTACGTTGAACTAGGAAAAAAACAGTGAATAAAACTTCTAAGGTTAATTCGGGGGTTGAGTTCGGCGAGCCGCCAATTAAAAAAAAAAACAAGAAGAAAACTGCTTCTCTAAAAAATTAATAGCTTGAGTTGATGGGATTGGTACGATGCAATGGGATAGTACTATGATGTTGCTTACAACGTATGGCAGTTCAGAGGGAGACAGGAGAAACACATCGTAGGCAACAGGATCGAAATGAAGAGGGGAAAAGCAGAGGTCACGAGATCATCACCGAGATGTGACCTAAATGACTGCATTGTTCACCGACAAGATGGCGAAAAATATCAGAACCCGCCACGATCATCAGCAGATCGCGGGATTATCGTCAGGGTTGCAAAAACGGAGGAACTTTATCAAGGTTGGCAACATCCGGCGATGATAGTTGAAAAGGGGGGATGAAAAAGTGACTGCGAAGATTGACTCTGCAGAGGATAAGAAAAATATATTTAGAAACCAATGTTATATCAAGGGAAGTGCCTCAAATACTATGAAGACCCTTTTCAAAATCAACAGTTGCGAGTTTGAGAAGGAAACGGACAATAATGACTTTATATCTTCTGAAGCTAAATGCTTGCGTAATTTGGTTTTGAAAACCACTATTGTAGACGACAACCTAATTTTAAGTGGAAGATTATTCCAGACGAAAGCATAAAGGGAGGCAAACACCTGAGAACGGTTAGTGGTGGAGCTAAGGGTTGGTGAAATTATCATGGAGAAATAACGAGTGGCATAAGGTTGATCTACCAGAGTAAGAGCGTTAATTCGTGGTAGATTTTGGCTAGAGTTAACGCGAAACAGGAAGCAGAGACCGGGTTTGAGTCTTTTTAAACCCCAGAACTTTATTTTTTGCTAACTGACATCTATCCGTATAATAGATACTGTATCAAGTAAGAAAAAATAATATTCCGAGTTAAAACTCTCAGAACATTTAAAATCTTATAGAGGTCAGAGGCATTGATCAGACCACAGAGGGGGCAGCAGTGATCGAGGATGGGAAGCACAAACATGTAGTACAGTCTTAACTTTATGTCCGAAAGGAAGAAATTATGTGATATAAAACCATATATCTGTGCGGCCTTTGCAGAAATTCGATCTGCGTGAGGCGATAATGCTAGCTTATTCGACATACTTAGACCTAAGTCTCTTATTATTGATCGTTCTAAGTGTACGTTTTTGAAATACTAGGGGTCCAGGACGTTTGGAGGGGCCAAACCACATGAGACTACTCTCGTTGGAGAAAATTCCATCTGCCTACTAAAGCTCCAACGTGAGAGCAAAAGAAGATCAGTGATGGTTTTATAAACGCAACTATTGACCGTATACTTAGAAAGTGAGTAAATGCACTTAAGCTCATCTGCGTAAACGAAATTTTGTAAATTTTGAGTACAGTTGAAATTTCATTTATGTACAGATTGAAGAGCAGGGGAACCTAGAACCGTGCCTTGATAAACGCCATTCGTGATCAGTTGAGGCGTCGAGTTGCTATTACCTACAAAGGCCTTCTGGCTGCGGTTAGACAAGTAGGAAACCTATGGAGTCAAGAAGAGAAGGCCGGATGCCGAGGGCTTCAAATTTCACCAGAAGACGTCTGTGCGGTACCTTTTCAAAGGCTTTGCTCACGTAAACGTAGATCACAACCACTGAGTGATGCTCATTATAAAGTGAAATTACGAGGTTAAGAAAATCTAAGGACTCATTTCGCATGATCTTCCAGGTAGAAAACCATATCGCATGTCACTTAAGAGCTTATTTTCTAGGCAAAAGTTGAGAATTTGATAAAAAATTATTTTTCCCAGAAGAGTGGCTAGAGCCGGCGTTTTTTGAATGCCTCGATAATTATTCACGTCCGAGCAAGATTCCGACTTTAAGACAGGAAGAATATAAGATGTCTTCCATGAGTCAGGGAAGAATCAATTTAAAATATAAACTGAGAATATATGCCTAAGAAATCGGGAAACTCGTCACCCTCTTGATAACTTAGTTTGGAATACTGTCAGTCCCTGAAGAGTGTGAGCTTTTTAGACGAATTATTTGCTTACGAATTAGTTCTAAGGAGAAATCAATGGTGCTGATAACATCTAATGAGAATGACTGAAAAGTTGGAACCGATTCATATTCCATTGGAAGATAATTTGCAAAGAAAGTGCTAAACAAGGCTGCATTGTCAAAGTCTTCGAGAAAAAAGTTCTTATCTTCATTTTATGAGGAACGAATTTCATATCCTCGTTTAGAGGAGGCTTGACGACCGAACATGTGAGCAACAGATTTTACAGAGATTGGCTCGCTGAGTGCGCAAGATTCCCTCTGTCTGTCACGTGCAAGACGAATCTTAGAGGCTAATTAAAAAATCTATTCAATCCTTAGATGCACAGAAAACGAACTAGTAGATTGCTCTTTTAACTGCCTCCTCAATTTCTTTAGTCGTGGCAAAAGAAATTGGGGAACAGTAGATTTCGAAGCGAAGGACTTGGCAATTTTAGTTGGCACTAATTCCAGGATGTTATTTGAAACAAATGACGTTAATTCACGAAGAATTGCTGCGTGGTTCATGGAGGACAGATGCTGCCAGTCCAATGACGCACAAAAGTTACTTATTACTTTTTCGAAGAGGCAATCCGAAGGTAACAATGAATTAATGTATGGTCCCCTTGAAAGAAACCCTGCTTAACATCAGTGAAGAGGGGAGCAATGTCGTTCGTGAAAATCACGTCTACTAAATGCTTGTCTCTCGTTGAAGAACCGACCAACTGAGACCAATTAGAAAAAAATAAATGGTATCTTGGACAGGCTGAAAGTTGGGTGAACAAAAGGTTGAAATTCCAGTCGATTTCAGGATAATTAAAATCTCAAGGGATTATTTGAATGTCAAAATTGGACTCCGAAACCAATTTTAAAATTTGTCAAAGTTTTGTATCATCATCGGATGAGGAATAAGCCGGATTGTAAATGCATCCGAAAATCACCTTTTGTTGGGTTAACACGAAAAATAGATGCGAAGCATTAATTACCAGAGAATGACGTACCATCTAGATCAAATGGTAAGTGCTTAAATGAAGCTTTAATATAGAGAAGACAACCACCACCACGCTTGTTTATGCGGTCTTGACCATTGAGAGCATACTGGTCTTTGACAAACAAAGAGTCGGAAATTAAGGGATGGGTCCTGAGTTGAGCCATATTATTTCTAACAGACCCAGCATTAAGTAATATGTCATCTCATATAATTACAGTATCCAAACTGGGGTTATCATTATTTTTTTAAAAAAATTTGGAGGTGCGTAGTTAAGTTGGAAGCTATTGTGGTTTGGAGGGTAAACTGCCAACTGCGCCAGAATTATTGGTATTAGGAATGTCAGAAACAAAAGGCTGAGAGGGATATTTAAAAGTGTAGGAATATAAATTTTCGGTATCCTTGCTGTTTTCCAGTCTGATCCTCTGTAAAGCCAGAAATAAAATGGACCAATTTCGACTTTGCTCATGCTAACAAAAGAATTATTTAATAATTTAACAAGCATTCTGGGTTAACCAAGCCTTTTTTCAAATAATGATCGAAGTTTTTCCACGATACCTCGCAAGGCCTCCTCAATATCATTCCACAAAAGAACTTAATATCAAATGCTGCTTCTTCCTCGGTGCCACACTTTCTTCGAAATCGATTTAAAAAATTACGAGCGCAGCTTAAGGACCTGCCCATATGTTCGTTATCGGTCAACTTAAGGATCGCACAACTATTTGAATCAGCTTCAAAAATAAGGATCGCGCGAGATAGGCGAAGTTAGTCTCTAGCCAGTAACGATGATAATACTTCAAAATCTGTTGCTCATGTGTTGCGCCTCCGTTCTACCACCCTAGTAGCAAGCGTATATCGAGGCGATATAGCGAATAGCGAATTGTCATTATTGGAGCCATCGACATGTTATTGGTTCCCTCCCTAAAGTTATCTGGCTGTTCATTGGTTGGCAGTGTTTAGTCACGTAGGCACTTCCCGTGCGCGTGAATGCACGCCAATATTTCGTGGCGTGCGCATGCGACGTTTGATGTGAAAAGCCTCTCTATGTTTTTATTATCTATTTGTATCTGCTTTAATTTGTAACATTATTGATAACTATGTTTAGACAGGAGTCTGAAAGAACGCGAAGACGACGAATTAAGTGATATGAGGACCTAATTTTAAGTGATATGGAGGAGGTTGGCACGTAATTTCAAAGCATTAAACAAAAATTTAGAGGACCATTCCTAAAGAGGTCAATTGGTATGCAACCGATTAGATTCTTATTATTTACATTAGATAGCCTTCCTAACGTGCCCTCGTGGACGAACAATTGATAAATTCGTCAAGCACGTATTTTATGTCTTATTTCTGGATGACATAAGTTTACATATTAACTTTAAATGCAGGAAAAACAAGGACGGTCTCTTAGGATCGAAGATTTGTGAGGTGATACTGGGTATTCCTGATTATGTATATGTATGGTCTATATAACAGAGGTGTTTGTGGCATGGAATGCCAACGGAAAGGTGACCTTTGCTGACCTGGAGTCAGCTGTTACAAAAAGACTGAAACTGTCGCTCGTTACACTGACAAAGCATGTACTAAAAATTTTAGAACGCAACCCAGTGGTAACTATAACTCTAAGACTAATTAACAATTATTTGTCAACTGTAGACAGCATATGTGGACCGTTGTCTCAGGATCCCGAGGGTTCTTCTGCATCGCCGATGGATAGCCCCAACTCCTCCGGTGAGCTCTGAAGCACTTTCCTCAGCATTTATTCATATATTTGTTCTTATTTTCTAAAATATACGCTTAAAAATAAACAAATTTTTCGCATTACACGTTTGCTGCATGTGGAAGGGGTGTTGCTTGAGAGTCTGGCGGTCACTCGGTACGATAATTATAATTTGGTGGTTCTAATTAAGTGACAATAAGAGCGTTAAAACGTTAATTGAGAGGAGAAAACCGCTACTAGGAATGGATTAAGGGTGGGGCCGTTATGAAGCTTATAACGAAATCGCCCGTAATACTGAACTGCCAGTTGTCACCCCCTTTTCAGTATCTCGAAAATTCGATATTGCCTTGATATTCATCCGCCGAACAAAATCACCGTAGACTCTATATGCCTATAGCGAAAAATCGACATCGCCCCGCTATAGCCTCGATATATGCTTGCTACTAGGGCATTAAATCTCAGAAAGTAATTTTGCAATAATAATTTCATTACAGAGGATTTGGACAAAGCAGAATTGTTAAATTCCTTCTTGGCCAAAAATTTTACCCTTGAAACCGATCCCGTCCGTTCGGTTACCCTGATATCTCATGAGTTGCTCACTAACATTGATCTCGTTCCTACAAATATGCAGAAATAGATTAGCCAACTTAATCAATCACACTTATTTGGAACCGAAAACATCCAAAATTCCCTTATTTAACAGCTAAGTGATTTTCTCCCTTTGCTGAGCAAAGTGGTCTCAGTTTTTTTTCTTGAGAATGGTTTCTTTCCCCGATTATTGGAAAACCTCTACTATTATTTCAGTAAATAAACCTGGTTTACGCTCGGATGTTCACAACTATCCCGGTGTTAATCAAACACCTTCTCTTGCTTAGCTCTTTGAAAAACTAATTGCCATTCAAATTACAGATTTTTACATAACCACTCAGCATCTTTGCACTTCCCAACCTGGCTTCCTACCTGATCGCACTTGTGAAACATTTCACATGTCTTTTCTAAATGTATTAACCTATCTTCATAAGGATAATCTTTCTGTGGCCGTTATCTGTTTTGATCTTAGCCGGACCTTTGATAAAGTGCCTCATAGGAGACTTATAGTTAAGTTAGAAACTTTAGGACTTCGTAGTCCCCTTGCCGATTTCATTACGTCATATCTAATCAATCGTCAACAAAAGGTCTTAGTGCGGTCATCATTTTCAACTGAGAACCCTATTGTAAGTGGTGTCCTTCAAGGCACCGTGCAAGTTTCTCTTTTGTTTTTGCTTTTTATTAATGATATTTCATCCGCAGTTCAACACCCCCAGTCTTTTATTTATGCGGACGATCTTATACGCGTTTATTCCTTCTCTAAATCTTCAGCCCAACGATGTCTAGAAGAAATGCATGCAGACTTGCAGGCTCTTTCAGCGTGGAGCTCAACGTGGCAAATTGAATTCTCACCTTCTAAGTGTCGTTACATGTGCTTTTTGGCTTGACAGACTACCGCAACTGGTTATTTTTCAGGAAACCACTTTGACTGAATATTCAATCATCAAAAACTTAGGTTAAAGCTTCACAAATAATTAAGATCTGTCATCTCATGCCTGTAGAATTATAGCCAAGGCTGTTCCTATTTCTGGCTTTATTTCTTATAACTTCTATCTTCCTTAAATTAAATTAAGACTTTATAGAATGTTTGTCCTTCCTATTCTTGAACATTGCTGCCCATTCGTTGGTTCAATGAACGAGTCTAGCCTATCTAAAATTGAAAAGGTCCAAATAAATTTTAGTCAGAAACTCATACTACCGACACTTTCAACTACCTCCTACTCTAATTGATGCCAGTTAACTAACCTAAAATTTATATGGGCTCTGAGACTGTAAGCTGGTTTCTGCCTCCTTTTCCGCCTTAAAAATAGTTCCGATATTCCCCGAATTCCAGCACTTACCCCCGTTATTCGTCCGTATAACCTACGTTATTCTTCCACGATTAATCTTCCACCACCTCCTCCTCCTCTTCTTCCTCCTCCTCCTCCTCCTCATCTAAACGATGTCTGTTCTTTGCTTCCAGGTATTGCTTTCTTTGGAAGAATCTGCCAATCGATATAAGGTTATCAAATAACCTATCTACTTTTAAACGAAGACTTCAAATTTATCTTAACACTGATTCAATTAACCTTTTATTTTCTTCCTCCTTCCCGAAAAGCTTTCTCCAGGATCCCGAAAAAGGACGATCGGGAAATAAAAATTCGGTCTCCGAATTATGTCTTCCATGCATCACTTCCCCCACGAACTATAATGTCTTCATAACCCATGCCTTCGTAAAATGATTGCCAACCAAATTTGTCATATTGCGCTCTCATTTAAAAGCACCTCGTTTGCCAATAACCATCATTAGAATGACAATCTGAATACTGTGCTGTACAGGCCTCAACTTCATCATTGATTCTCATGCCAAGTAGCAGCCTGAGCGAATTATGTGGATTTCTTTTTAATCAATTACCGGATCTCCCATTACTCTTTCGTACTATGCTTAGAAGCAATCTATAATACTGCTTCTTATGCCCTCGCAGAGCAGTTTTGTTTCTCATGCACCTATTTTTTAAAAAAAAGAAAAAAACGATTTTGCAGCCAGTTTTCATCCTCTCTTGAGTTTGACCAGCATTTGGAATTATTGACGACTCCAATCGTTTCCTTGGTCTTCGCGGTTTTCCTCTTTCTTGAAACTTTGACAATGGCTTCCACCTTGTCCGCAATGTCATCTGCCATGTCTTCAGCCCATGGTGCTTGCGGCTCTATCCTTCTCCCCGGTAGTCACCCTACGTGGACTGTTGACGATCGTTTCGGTGTCCTCTGTCAGTGGTCTGAGAAATCAGCAATGAGAGTAGCATGGTCGCTTCTCTGGCAGTTCTTCCATGAACTTAACGACCTCTACGGTCCCATCCTCGCTCGACCATAAGCGTGAGGATGATGCATGTGAAGGTTTCCACTGTCTAGCATCCTTGATGGTTACACTTATTACTAGTCGATACGCATTGTGATCATGCACGTGGTTGTTAAAAGTAGCCCCTATCGTTTCATGATTTCTCCCACGATGAGGAGCAATTTGAACCCTCAAACGCTCTTATCAGGATGTCTGTTCTATCTAACGCGTAGGGTTTTCTCCCAGGAGCGACTGGTTTTTCTCCTTAAAAACCCCCAAGCCCCATTCAACATATGCCTTTTCGATAAAAAAGCCCAAGTCTTTTTTTCACTGCCTGCTCTTTTAAATATTTTCTTTGACCACACTGAGTTGTGTCATTTGTCATCGCCAAGAAGTTGACCTACTTTTAATAACTGAACTGTACATTATGTTTGTACGCGTTTTAATTTTATTCCAATGACAGTGCCCTTCCGGGTACTCAAATAAAACATCTTTCTATCTATCTTTCTATTTATCTAAGACAGCTATCGGACTGAAAATACACGATAAAGATGTTTCATCATTTATTATTTAAAGGACATGTAAGGCATTCCTATGTGATAGAACTCATTACTAATCACAGGCTGAATGGCTCTGCAACTTCCTCCACTAACTAGATTCCTGATTGACATTCAGCCGGATTAATATAAATGCCAGGATTTTGTTCGACCACTGCTTTGTATTTCCACAGCATTCTCTAACCCTTTTGTTCGACCAGCCAATGAGATGTTTGCAGAAAGAATTAGTGGTTGTGTTCGGATTTTTAGGCTGTATTTTGGGGCCGACTTGATAGTTATGTTTCTTGGTACCTAAGATGAAACCCGTGTGGTCAACAACTGTGTGTCAACGCAAATGATTGAGCCCCTAATGTCTTGCTTCTAAATCTATTCCTTTAATTAGCACTCAAGTAAACCACCATCGAATTCTTAATATCCGTAATTTGCCCACATTGCTGCTAAGAAATTAATACTTTCCTTCTGCTTTCTCACACAACATATTACCATTTATGTTGATATACTACTAGCCGCTGTGCAGCTGCCTGTGGGGTTCTATATGGAACTCTGAGGCGCAATGGGAAGAGCATGTTCTAATAGAAATGAAAAGGATAGTTCCAGGAAGTAGCCACGGAAAAAGAGACACAATCGCTGTAAAAATAAATTAAATAGCCTGGTGTTTCAGATTCCCACTCGACTCCATATTCAGAGACTGTTCCTTGTGTCATTCTCAGTGCGCCAAATTGCCCAAGAGCCCACAAGGTTGACAAAATCCGGCCGTAAGCAGCTCCACTGAGGGCCATCATCGCTCTACATTAAAACTTGTGTGATGAGCGTAGGAGCTAATAATTTTGAAAAACACGCAGGTGCACAGCAATGGTATGGCAACTGAATAAGGAAACATATGGTCAGTTGTACAATTATCGTGCCAATTGCAACTATTCGAAATGCTTTCGGAAGCTGCCAATTGTGGCAGGCATGTATTAGCCTAGCAACTTCATCGCATAACTGAGGCAAATCCTGGGCAATCCAATACCCTTATATGACTTTGTCTTCGATGATGGATTCAAGCCATTGTTTTTGAATACCCTAGTTTACGATATTATAATGAATAGTCAGAAATTGAGCTAAAGGCAAATTTAGACAACATTCGCATCATCGAAGGATTAATAGCCTACTGGACCTCAATGCATAGATTAAATATGCGCAGGGAAAGCCGATGGCAGTGGAAAACGTGGCTAGCAATTGGAAACGGTCACTTCACTAATAATTTAGATCTCTTGCCTCATACCGTTAGAACACAGGAGCCCGTGTCGTTTGCATTCAGTTTGAAATTTGCTCGTCTCAAAGCGTTTGATTTTTGACCAATAATCTGCGCCAAAGTCAGGCCTTGAAGAAATAAGTTGACATTTGATCACATATTGTTCGTGTTTACCAAAGTCAGCCTAGAAGTGTCGAGATACATTCTGATCATTAGGCATACAACAATCGCTATCGGAATCTTAACAAATTAGTTAACTCAGTTTCCTTTGCCAGCAAAGCTGCATAGATTTGCGGCTTTATTTCTTATAATTTCTACATTCATGAAATCAAATTAAAACTTTATAGCAAATCTAATAAACCGTCATAGTTTCTCAGAACAGGAATCGGGTTCCTGTTACGTGTTTTTTCATAAATGGCTGGAGAGCAATTTGGGATTGTGAACTGCTCGCTGGAGCAAATCCCTCTCATAATCCCATCGGCTTTTGAAGATCAAGCTTTTAAACTTGTTCTTCTGGATTTTATATGCTTACGAAGAAAAATTTTCATCGGAACTGACGATTTTCTTACCCAACACTTCACAATGGACACGCGGTTCCGAAATGGGCAGCAGTCAAGCTGTTTGGATCCAATCCTTGGGAGGGAGAACAATTGCATCCTTGGATTTAGTTCATTTACGCCCCTTGTACGAAGTGATCATTGCTTTCTTGCTTCGGAATGAAGTTATTTTTCTCTACCCGAAATTCAAGCAGATAGGAAGAAAAATGTATGGAAAGGGGATTATACCAAAATTAAAGTACTACTGAATGAGAAAGACTGGAGTCCTGCACATTTACCTGACCCAAACGCTTCCTGGTTCTTCTTTACTAACTTTATTCAGTAGTTGGTAGCGAACTGCTGTCCACTTAAAAGGAGATTGCGCGACTCGTGATCCGAGTGGGTGATATCGGATATAAAAAGGAATCTCAAGAAAAAGAAGACTGCGGAGAACATACGGCAGATATCAACAACCCAAACATTTTTCCACTTTTAGGAAACAGCGAAATAGGTGTCAGAATCTTCTGAGAAAAGAAAGATCAGCCTTTGAGACAGAAATTGTCAAAGACATACCAAGAAACTCAAAAAGGCTCTTTGCTTACGTAATTAAGGCAAAACGAAATCAGAACTCCATTCCTTGTCTAAAAGACTATCAGAGAAACAGGTTATCCGATTACCGATATCCGATAAGGTCAACCTCTTATCCAATTTCTTTATGCCTGTGTATACAAAGAAACCGCCCTTTTGAAGAGGAATAATACCACAGTATTTCCACACGTACAGATTAAATAAGCATGGTTTCTTTCCCAACATACACAGTAAGGAAATTCTGAAACAACTACAGTCCACTAAATCATCTGGCCCGGATGAAATATCCGCAAAAGTTCGAAATGAACTAACCGACCAGCTAGCCTCTCCGCTCTCCAAGATCTTTGAGAGTTCAATGGAATGTGGGGCTCTGCCTACAGAGTGGAAGTTAGCCAACATAACTCCCATCTATAAAGTAGGAGAGAGGACACCACCAAATAGTTTCAGACTTCTCAGCCTCACAAGTATTTGTTGCAAAAAGCTGGATAAGATAATAAAATTGAACCTGATGAGACATATTGAATGGATTTAGAAGTGGTCAATCCTGACTCACCAACCTGCTCGCATCACTGGAAATGTGGATGAAATCATAAGAAATGGGTTTGACAGTTGATGCACTCTACATTGACTTAAAGTGACTTAAGGATTGAGGTCAGGCTGACAGGCCTATAGTTTGTAGCAAGTGAACAACTACCACTTTTGTGAAGCGCTGTAATATAGGCTGTTTTCCAGTCTGTAGGAAGAATGCCCGTTTCGACCGATTTCTGGCAGAGAAAGAATAGCGGTTTGGCCATCTCTCGAGCAAGTTTGAGGAGCAGCTTTGCTGGAATCTCGTTATGGCCGGGGGATTTGCATGCCTTTAGACTTTTTAGTTCTTCAAAGACCACCTCTTCTCGAAAGAGCATATAATTAATAATTGGCGCTCCCATAGTCTCGTAACTAGATGGAATAACAACAGCTTCACTGGTGAAAACCGAGTGAAATTACTGTGAAAAGTGTTCACTTTTGTTTATAATGTCTGATATCTCGAAATCGTCATCTTTTCTTATAAAAGGAATCATGTTTCTGTTACGTGCGTTTTTTCATTAATAGCTGGAGAGCAATTGGGGATTGTGAAATGCTCGCTGGAGACAATCCTTCTCGAAATCCAATCTTCTTTTGAAGGTCAAGCTTTTAACCTTGTTTCTTTGAATTTTTCCGTCCCTGCAAGGCTTAATTTTTATTGGATCGGTAAAATATCTTCCAAAGCCTCTCTTTCTCGTTAATATCTTTTTTTAGATCCCTTTTTAGCTACTGTGGTCCGTTAGATATCCTTCGTTTTGATGACGGACAGGGGCATTTTATTAGATCCAACAACGACTCCTTTAATAAATTATAGTTCTCAGTAACGTTCCCGGAGAAGAGAAGATCCCAGTCTATTGGTGATGCTTCAGCTCTCAATTTGCAAAAGTTTCCTCGCCATAGATTGGGCCTGCTTTCATTTACTGCAGATGGCATATAAATATAAACCATACTCCCATGAAATGTACTGCATGTTTACTTCGACCAAGTGGAAGATGGCCATGTAACTCGTCTATACTATCTGGATCTTTAGTGAAGACGAGATCCAAACAACTAGCTTGTTATCCTCCACGTACTCTCGTTGGAACAAATATTTGTTTTATGTGAAGAGCTTCAAAGTGTTGCCTTTAGCAGACGGTGATTGAAGGCATACTATGAGCCCTGTGCCTGCATTTAATTCCATCTAACGCTGGATGCATTGAAGTCACCCATGAGAACAGCATCAGGTCGACAACCAGTTTCCTTTAGGTTCTCTAAGAAACAAGTATCAGCGTTGATATCTGTTCCCGGTGATCAGTAGAGAGTAATGGCTTCAAGGTACTGCGATCCGAATGTCTGTATAGTCAGCCGAATAGCCTAGATAGCATTGGTAGGCTTCTCTGTCTTTTCACACGATGTGAAATTGCTCTTAACATACATCGAAACTCATCCACCCTGACGGTGGGTGTGGTCTCTCCAGATCAATTAGTACCTGGATAATGCTACTTCACAATCGCTGATGTTCTGTGACAGCCATGTTTCTGTGATTGCAATAATATCAGGAGACAGAATGGCTTCCTGTATTCTCAGTTCATCGAGCTTCGAAAAACAGACTTTGGGCGTTGGTTTAGAGAAATGTAAGGTAGCAACACTCGAATTTGCCAATACTAATTTGCCGCTGCCATAATGAGCCGAGTTTCTCTTTATCACGCATCCCCTGAAAATAACCAGTGTTCTCTCCAGCTAAATGTTTCCTCTTCAATTTCATCACTAATTTGCGGCGTTTCAGACGTTCTGCTGGAGAGTATTCCGGCTGCAATAACCTGCTTATGAGAGTTTCGAAGGTTGGACTTTCTAGAGCGAAGAAGCTTATCCTCTTCCTTGCCGTCCAAGAAAAGTTTGATAGGCCATGGTCTCGCAGTTTCTGACTGTTAAATACCCTTTTTTCTGATCCTGAAGGGTGCGCGAATGGTTACCTTCGCTCCCGAATGAAGTATATCGTTCAGCAGGTGCTGGAACATCGTAAGGTCAGTGGAGATCATTTCCTTCAAGGTAGGAGCATTTGATTTAGGTAAACCCATTGATAACCACGCAATTTTCTCGCTCTAGGGTGTCCTTTAATACACTGCCAACCATATATTCCTCTGGATGACCTGAGAGATTAATTGGAGCTGTTATTGACTTGAAATTCCTGTTATGGTGTTATCCATTTCTATCTTGCCGCTGCTTTGCATGCAAAAATCGTCAAAAGTTCTGACTGTGCATCAATAATGAAATTTGATGAGTACGTCTATTGTTTTACAGTTGACATAAAGAACTTGATAAAACGCACGAAGGATAGTTAGTAATGACTCAGTCATTTTGCAGGTTTTGAGGAATCTGGATAACTTTTGTCCTTGCCCAACTTTGACTACTTGTTTATCTAGGCTCGTAATTTTGCACGAATCAGTTCTAGAGTTTAATTAGAATTCATTGAAAAAAGAATTGCACAAAATATGATTGCTGAGAAAGTTCCACACGAGAAGAAAAGTTTCAAAAAACGCAGAGAATAATTTTGCACGTACGGTTCCGGTGGCACCGTCTGAGACGGTAACTGTGAGGCAATATCGATTTCAAATAAGTCGCAGTTAGAGAGCAGGTAATCCCACTGTGCTCAGTCGAGCTCACTTGCCCAAAGTACTTGGGTATGTGAATAATACCCAACATAAAACCATCGTCGCACTGTGCCAAGCTAGCGAAGAAAGCTATGCGTATCTTAGGAGCGATCAGGAGATCCTTCGTTAACTTTGATGAAGGGCATTTTTGGACGCGTGGTTGGAAACTTTACCCGGCCTGTGTTGGAATATTGTGTTCAGGTCTGGAACTCCTGGACAGAGAAGGATTACACTCTTTTGGAGAAAGTTCAACGGAGGGTGACGAAACTTGTCAGTTGATTGGAATGCCTACCTTATGAGGGCCGACTATAAAGACATAAAAACGTTTTCTCTCTGTTATAGGCAATACAGAGTGGCTTTGATCTTATTCTTCAAATTTGCCAAAAGGATTTGATTGGGCTCTTCGAACGGCCGATGGTTTTGAATTGGCAAACATGGCAAATCTGCCAGGTCACCAATACAAACTTAAGACAAATGACGCCAAACTTGTAGTGCCGGCCAACTTCTTTTTACCACCGGGTACTTGCAGAATGGAACTAACTGTCTTTTTCGGTTGTTCAGGCTGAAAGCGTTGAAATGTTTAAAAGAAGACTTGATGAATTTATACTTGCTGTGCATTAATTTAGTCGATACCAATGACCGATACACTATAAGGATAGCACCGTGTAATATTTGCATATTTTGCTTGCGTCTATCTGTAAATAGGAATTTTAAAGGCTTTGCTTTTCTGCCTTATATATACTGATTAATACTGAATAATTACGACAAAAGTTACCCAGGTTTTTGACTTAATTTCTTTTAATTTATATTTTTATTTTATTTACTTATCGCCAGTTTACAGGCAAATTAAATTAAGACTTAATTAAATTATTGTCCTGGCCATTCTTGAATATTGCTGCCCATAATACGGTTTAATAACTGAGTCTAGCCATTGTAAAATTGAAAATGTCCACTAACATTTTACTCGGAATCTCTTGCCTCCGACACCTACAACTACCGCCCACTCGAATAAGTGCCAGCTAATTAACCTATAATTGCGATGGGTTCGGAGACCGGAAGCTAGCTTCTGTTTCCTTTTGCATTTTAAATATAGCTCAAATATTCCGCGAATTTTAGCCCTCACTTACGTTTTTCGTCCGTACAACCTACGTAATTCCTCACTGATTATACCTCCTCCTATATCCTCCACTTTTAAATGCTCTCCGTTCTTTGCTTCCTGGTATTGCATTCCTTCGTCTTCTTTCAAGTAAAGACTAAAAAATCCATCCTTATACTGATTCGATTACCCTTTTATGTTCCTCTTCGTTTCCGAGCAGCTTGCTCCATCATTCCGACCAAGGATCATCGGGAATTTGGAAAAATATCTCCAAATAATAATAATAATAATAATATATTTT